>JADRCD010123868.1:0-12982 GCA_019843815.1 Montemys delectorum
ACACACACACACACACACACACACACACACACCCCAGATAATTCATTCTGCTGAGTCTAGGACCTAATTCTCAGGATTACATGGTAGAATAGAAGGAGAGAACTAAGTCCTGTCGGTTGTCTTCAGACCAACTTGGGCTACAGGCCTAAAATAGGCAGTGAACAGACACACATACACACACACACACACACACAGTTTAAACTGGATGGTGCTGGGACACGCCTTTAATCCCAACATTCTGGGAGGCAGAGGCAGGTGGATTGCTGGTCTACAGAGCAAGTTCAAATTCCATGACAGCCAGGGCTACACAGAGAAACCCTGTCTCAAAAAACAAATCAACCAACCAAACAAACAAAAAAATACAGTTTAAAAAATATATACTACACAGTAAGACAAACAAAATGTAGCTGCCAGACAGGCTTACTAGCTGCCAATGCAAACCTCCTCTACCTCGCCCCACCCCCACCCCCACCCCCAGAGGGAGCTTTTCATCAAAGCCTGGCACCTCAGAGGGGTCCTGGTGGGGTAGAACAGCCCTGCTAGCCTGCCCTCCCCTCCCTTTCACAAAGTGCCTCAGCTGCCTAGACAAGCCTGAATTTCCCAACCTGCTCATAAAACCAGTTTCCCCAGGTTCTTGCAATACAGTTTCTATTCATTGGGTATGCCTCCTCCATGTAGTTGAGCTATAGACACTCTGTCTTTAAAAAAAAAAAAAAATTCCCTTTGTTAAGGGGCCCTCCTTTCTCCTGTACTAGGGTAAGGAAGCAAACTTAACACTAGATGTGGCATAAAGATAAATGTTAATAAAAAAATATCATTAAATCAGGGCTGGGGGGCTGGAGAGGTGGCTCAGGGGTTAAGAGCACTGACTGCTCTTCCAAAGGTCCTGAGTTCAATTCCCAGCAACCACATGGTGGCTCACAACCACCCATAATGGGATCTGATGACCTCTTCTGGAGTGTCTGAAGACAGCTACAGTGTACTTACATATAATAAATAAATTAAATCTTAAAAAAAAAAAAAATCAGGGCTGGGAACTTAGCACAGTTGGTAGAGTGCTTGTCTAGCACACAGAACACTTAGAGGCAGGAGGAAGGCCAGTGCAGGCTAGAAGACATTCTGTCTTAGCCAGATGTGATTCCAGCACTCCAGAAACATAGGCAAGCAGATTTCTGAGCTCAAGGCCAGCCTGGTCTACAGAGCAAGTTCCAGGAAAATCAGGGCTACACAGAGATACCCTGTCTCTGTCTTCTCTCTCTCGCTCTCTTTTTTTTCTTTCTTTTTTCTTTTTTTTGAGACAGGGGGTTTCTCTGTATAGCCACGGCTGTCCTGGAACTCACTCTGTAGACCAGGCTGGCCTTTAACTCCGTTTTGACAGGGCGAGCTCCCAGCTCTGAGATCCATTGCAACACCAGAAAAAAACAAAAAACAAAAAACAAAAAACAAAAAACAAAAAACAAAAAACAAAAAACAAAACTCATTGTGCTTTGTGTGGACTGGGTATGGATGTGGGGATCTTCAGGGATCAAGATGAATGTGTGGTTTTCTTTTTCTTTTCTTTCTTTCTCTTCTTTTCTTTTTTTCTTGGTTTTTGGAGACAGGGTTTCTCTGCATAGCCCTGGCTGTTCTGGAACTCACTCTGTAGACCAGGCTGGCCTCGAACTCAGAAATCTGCCTGCCTCTGCCTCCCAAGTGCTGAGATTAAAGGCATGCACCACCACTGCCTGGCTAGACAGCTTTTCATAGCTATATAGAACACTTTTTATTTCATAGGAAAACTTTGAGATACTTATTAGAAAGTTCTGATTCAATAAAGAGAAACGAGGTATTCTGGGTGGTAAGCCTTGAACTCTCATTTCTGGTCACATCTCCTTTTTTCCCCCTACTTTTAAAATTATATTAGCAAAGTGACAATTCATAAATGTACGTGACTTACTGTAATTGGGAATTAAAGAACACATTCAAGTAGAACATGGTGGTACATACCATGCCTGGTCTATAGTTGTTTTTTTTTTTTTTTTAAATTTTACATGTATGAGTGTTTTGCCTGCATATATGTAAATGTTAGTGAATTGCTCCCAGACGCCAGAAGAGGGGGTCAGAGCTCTCTGAAACTAGTTACAGATGATTGTGAGTCAAGCATGTGGGTCCTAGGAACTGAATCTGGGTCTCTGAACAAACTGCCAGTGCTCTTAACCATGGCACCATCTTTCTAGCGCCCCTGAGGTTGCTTTACTGAGACAGGATCTAGACCAGCCAAAGTGGAATAATACAAGAGACCCTATCTTAAAAAGAAAGCAAAAACAGGGCCCTGGCCCATAGTAAGATGGTAGATAGTAAAGAAAGGTTCTTGGCAGAGCCACTAACCCTGAAAAAACTGAGACTCATAGGGTGGCCAATTCCCAAAAGTTGTACTCAGACCTCCAGGCGGCATGTGAAAAGCCTGTACTAATAACTGATGGGAAAAAAAAAAATAGCACTGAGCCCTCATTTTGTTCTGAGTCACTGCCTTTTCAGGTTTCTTTGTTGAGAAAAGGATGCTCTATGTAGCCTTGGCTGCCCAGCATTTTGCTCTGTAGACCAGGCTAGCCTTGAACCAAGAGATCCACCTGCCCCTGTCTCCCAAGTACTGGGATTAAAGGTGTGTGTCACCATTGTCTGGCTCCTTTTAAAGTTTTGTTGTTTCGAGACAGGGTTTCTCTGTATACCCCTGGCTGTCCTGAAACTCTGTAGACCAGGTTGGCCTCAAACTCAAGCGATCTTCCTTTCTCTGCCTTTAAGAGCTAATGTTAGTTCTACCCCTAAAGATACATCTAAAGTTGCTTATCTTCTCCATCTTCCTATACAGCTCTTAGTTAGGGTTTCTATTGCTGTCATAAAACGCCATGACCAAAGTAACTGAGGGAGGAAAGGATTTATTTGGCTCTTGCTTTCATATCACTGTTCATCATCCTAGGAAGTAGATCAGGAACCCAAACAGGCTAGGAACCTGGAGGCAGGGGCTCATGCAGGAGCTATGGAGTGCACTGCTTACCAGCTTGCCCTCAGGTTTGCTCAGCCAGGACCACCAGCCCAGGAGTGTGTGTGTGTGTGTGTGTGTAACATGCTGTATAGACCAGGTTGTCCTCAGACTCACCAAGATCTGTCTGCTCCCGCCTCTTGAGTGCTGGGATTACAGGAGTGTCTCACAACAATTTTTATTTATTTTGAGCCAAGCTCTTACCACATAGGTCCAGCTGACCTGGACCTGAGACCTGACTCTGCTTCCCAAATGTTTATATTAATAGGAAAACAACAACAAAACCCAACCATATCAGCTAATTTTTATCTTTTTTGGGGTAGGGGGTGAGACAGGGTTTGATAAGATCCACCTGCCTATGCCTTAAGTACTGGGATTAAAGGAGTGTGCTACCACTGCCTGACCTCATTTTATATTTTAAAGATGTTTTCTTTCATTTTATATGTATGGGTGTTTTCCCTGCACAGATGTCCATGCACCACTTTCTTGCCCGGTGCTCAAGGAACCAAACACCCTCTGAATCCCTGGAATTGGTAATAGATGGTTGTGAGCCACCTTGTGGGTGCTAGGGATTGAACACTGACCCTCACTAGCAAAAACTGCTCTTAATCACCAAGCCATCTTTCTCCAGGCTGCTTTTCTTTCCTTTTTACAACATTTCTGTAAACTAGGGGTGAGTAACCCTGAACTCTCTTGCCTCCAGCCAGAAAGAATACTTACAGGTTATGGTTAAGATACTTCTAAAAATGGTTTGTCACCGCCCGCGGTGGAATGTCTCTTTAACAGAAAATGTATTTCTGTTGCTCAAAGGCATGCCCACATCTGAAGTAGCACCTTGCAAAGGGCTGGGTCAGCTTGGTAACCTCGACGCCTTATCCACAGGAGTCTCACATCTCGATGCAGGTACTTTACAAAGGGTTAAACTACCATCTCCGTGACCACGCTCCAGGGGACCGTGAGGGGTAGAGAACTAGGGAAGGAAGAGGAGCCATAGGCTGCCCCTCAGGCTGTCAGCCGCGCCATTAGGACGCAAGAGAGAAGATGGAGGATGCTTATCCTCCCAGCGCGACCAGCGCCTGCGCCCTGTGTACTCGATGCGTCCCGCCAGGCCGTTAGAACAGGGAAAGGAAGGGAAGGGAACGTAGGGAGGGACCAAGCCCGCGGTTCCGGTGAGCCCGGCTCCCGCGCCGAAAATCCGCTCCAGATCGTTTGCGATCTGGAGCCGCTCCACAGACCTCGGCCGCGCTCCGCGCTTTCCCTACAGCCCTTTGTGTCCCTGCGCGCCTCTGGGAACGCGGGAACGCGCGCTGAGATGAGCGCCTGCGCAAAGAAAGGCACGCCCCCCCACAAGCGGACGCCTGCGCAAGAAGGGGCGCATGCCGGCCGCACGCCTGCGCAGAAACAGGCGTGCCCCGCCCATGCGTCAGGCTGGGCGCCCCCCTTTGCCCCACCCCTGCCCGCCATTTCGCGTTCCGTCTCCTGTCCTGGGCCGACGTCCGCGGCCTCTCTGTGATGGACGCCCGGAAGCCGGTACAACAAAGGCCGTAGTTGCTCGAGCTGCGCGGGCTGCGCGGGTTGGCGTGTCTTGCCACTGCCCACGGCGCCCAAGTACGGGGGAAAGTGGGCGATCGTGCACCCTCCGGCCTGGGTTTGCTAGTCAGCCGGTGCGTGCACGGCCTGGTGCGTGCAGAACCTTAGCGCAGCCGCCTTCTCCTCATGTCCAGTCTCGAAGCCTGCACTCTCCTAACCTGCACGCACACTCCCAGACTCTTATTTACCTTCTAAGTGTAGAAACTCACGAGTTTCCTCAGATCTTGTGAATTAGTTTGGAGGATGTATTCGACCTAAGTGTGTCCACAGTTGTGTTTGCACTGCACCTCCTGGCAGTTTACAGATACCTGACTGCGAGTCAGCATTCAACTTGTTTTTGATCCTTGGGAGCTGACTAGACTCAGCAGTACAAGCTCTCCGTATTCTGTGTCTGAGAAAAATTCCCATTCGAGATCATTCTTGACGAGTTAAAATGCAAAACTTAACCACCCGACTCCCATTCCTTGTGGGATTCCATTTTAACTTTTGAGACCCGGACTCCCCTCGTTGCCCTTATTGGCCTCTAACTCTATAGCAACAGCCTGCCTCTACGTCCAAAGTGCTGAGATAAAAGGTGTGTGCCACTACTTCCTGCCTGTGTACCTCTCCTAATTTTGTGTATAAGCTTCTTTTGGGCACAGCTTTTGCACAAGAGGTATGCAGGGACGTGGAGAGTGGCCCTTGGGTAAATAGGCAATTAAGGATGTTTTAATGGCCCTGGGAAGGAGGTGGGCTTTTGTCACCTGGTCTCACCCTGTCATCTTGGCAGGATTTCGTTGTCCCGAGCATTTCTTTGGATTGAAAGACTCTCATGGGAGGCCCGGCAGTGGGGACAGTAAAGGAATAGAGGGTGTGTGTGTGGAGAAAGGACTGGTGTTTGTGGCATCTCCAGAGGAGAGAAGCCTCAGGGGGTGAGCTGAGATAGAGTGCATCCCAGACCAGCATCCTTCTGGAGGAGCAGTAAGAATCTCTGGGCTCCCAGCAGGACCCTGCATTTAAGGAGCTGAAATAACTACTAAAGTGAGCTCTCTCTCAAACTTAACCTCGCTGGTAGCCCTAGCCTGCACCCGCTGACACTACCCTGGTGCTGAATTACAGCACACCCAGGAAATAGTCTACCATATACCTAACAATAGCTACCTGTAGGAAGAGACAATAAACAGATGGGTGTGGGGTCACATGCTTTGAATCCAAGCTCTGGGAGGCGGAGGCAGGCCGAGCTCTGAGTTCAAGCTAGCCTGGTCTACAGAGGCATAACTTTTCACGTGGCGTCTAACCGAGGACCTTCTTTCCACAGATATCCCCAGTATATCCTAGAGCTCCTGTAGAAGTAGGTCTCAGGGACAGTGTTTCGCTGTATCAGTCACTTGTTATCGACAGTGAAGCTTTTTTTTAAAAAAAAAAAAAAAAAAAAAAAAAAAAGATTCATTTATTTATCTATGTGAGTACACTGCCACTGTCTTCAGACACCAGAAGAGGGCAGTGGATCCCTATTACAGATGGTTGTGAGCCACCATGTGGTTGCTGGGAATTGAACTCAAGACCTGAAGAACAGTCAGTGCTCTTAACCTCTGAGCTATCTTTCCTGCCCCGTTCTTTTTCTTTTTCTTTTTTTTTTTTTTTTCTTTAAGATTATTTTACATGTGGGTATGTTTTGCTTGCATGTATGTATGTAGGTGTGTGCATAACTTGCATGCCTAAGTGCTTGTGGAGGCCAGAAAAAGGCGTCAGATCCCCTGGAACTGGAGTTACAAATGATTGCAGGTCACCATGTGGGATGACCTGGTCAGCTCTGTCCATCCCTACCTCCTTCAAACAAACAAAACAGAAGACATTTCTTTTACTGTCTGGTGTAGAATTCACCAGAACCTGCAGGTGCTGCTTCTCCTATATGGTGGGGCTAAGGGATTGAATTTAGACGTTGGGCATGGAAGGTTACCTATGAGCCATGGCTCAGGGGTTTTTTTTCCTCCAGTTTTGTCTCACCTGACAGAAGGATCCTTCTGTTACCAGGGTGCTTTGTTTTGTTTTTGTCTTACCCTGTAGCCTACCTAGACTGTTCTGGAACTTACTGGGACGTGAACACTTGGCAGTTCTCCTGCCTTAGCCTTCTAAATGCTGGGTTCTCTAGTGTAAGCCATCAAACCTCTCTGAGCCAGCATGCCCAAAGTTTCCTTCTGAGGTTTGGCTTCCTTCCCTGTTTCCCACATAGGTCCAAATGGTCATATGCCTCAACCTCAGTAGCTGAGAGTGCAGTCTCTGTCTCTGTACTGGTTGGTCTTTGATATCCTTAATTAAAACATGGCGGGGTGGGCTGGGTGCACCCCTTTAACACTGCATTTGGGAGGCAGACGAAGGCAGACCTCTTAAGGAAGGCAACCTGGTCTACAGAGCGAGTTCCAGAACGGCCAGGGCTGTCTCGAAAAACCAAAAAAAAAAAAAAGAAAAGAAAAGAAAACCCAAAGATTAAAAACAATAATCCTAGCACTCCAGAGGCAAGCAGATCTTTGTAAGTTCTAGGCCAGCATGGTCTATCTATATAGTGAGTTCCAAGTCAGGTGATAGATAGGGTGGGGCATGAATGAGTGGCGTGTTCCTTCCACATAAAGGAATAGCTTAGTGGTACACCGACTGACTCTCTTGGTTTTTTCACAGTTGCCCCAGATTTGAGCATGCTCCCAGGACACCAGCTAGGAGCTCTCAAGTCACCACAGCTGTCCATCAGGGTGGGAGTGTCCTATTCAGGACATCTGGGTGGCTCTGGGAGTTGAGCATTGACAGTCTAACATCCTGCCAGCTGGCCATGGTCCCTATGTCACTCAGGCATGGCATCAAGTAGATTTTGCCACTATTTGAATCCACCAAATAGGGGCAAAGGTTGGGGCCCCAGAAAGCCAAGTATGAAGCCTGACTTATAAGCCCAATGAGGAGGTCAGTTGTGATAGATCATACCTTTAAGCCAAGAACTTGGGAGGCAGAGGCAGCTAGACTTACCTCTGTGAGCTTGAAAGCAGCCTGGTGTATGGAGTAAGATCCAGGATATCCAAGGACACAAAAAGAAACCCTGTCTTTAAAAACCAAAATAGCCAGGCGTTGGTGGCGCACGCCTTTAATCCCGGCACTTGGGAGGCGGAGGCAGAGGCAGGCGGAGGCAGAGGCAGGCGGATTTCTGAGTTCAAGGCCAGCCTGGTCTACAAAGTGAGCTCCAGGACAGCCAGGGCTATACAGAGAAACCCTGTCTCGAAAAACCAAAAAAATAAATAAAATAAAATAAAATAAAAACCAAAATAAAGAAATAAATTAAAAGGCTAATGCGAAGTAGGTTAGGTGGTCTCATCCCCTCTCCCCATCTTAAACCAGGCTTTGTACTTTCTTTAAAGGCCTGGGTTATGTTACCCTCTGTGCCCACCCTGTACCCCCAGCCCCCAAGGATCAGCATTTGGGCTTCTCCAGTTCCTCCAACTCAGCTACTGCCTGGGGCTAGGTTCTATGCCCAGGAAACTCCTGGTAAGAGCTGCTCTGGCTCCTAGAAGTAAACCACAGAGACCTAGAAGGTGCCCCACAGCCTCTGCCAACGTTTATATGTGAGGAAGAAAGGGTCCTTGCAGGGAGTGTTTGCTGAAAAATGAATGCTTCCTTGTTCCTGCAGGTCCTGAGAGCTTTGTGGCTGTGTGTGTGTGTGTGTGTGTGTGTGTGTGTGTAAGTAAATAATTTAATTGGAAACCCCGGAAGGAAGGCAGCCTGAGGGAGACTGGCCTCACCCAATCGAAGGCAGCTTATTTAATATTTCCTTAAACAGTGGCTGAGAGTGGGGCGTGGGGTGCCTCAAAGGCAACCGAGAAATAAACCACTGCTCTGGGCTCTGCCTCTGGGGCTGCGTGTGCCTGGATAAGGATGATTTCCACAGGGAGTAGTCTTCGAGGTTACCCTTAAGATGCCTGCTGTGGCAACGTAGAGATCTGACCTGGGGTGCTGACTTGGACGACCAGGCAGCTTAGGAGCAAGGAATTTGCCGTGTGTGTGAACTGGAGGACTACTGGCCTTCCTGAAGCTGAGCTGACCTCCCTACGCGGGTCTCTGGATGACTCCTAGATAGATCCAGCCTCCTTAGCCCGGAGGGAGGGGAGGGAGCGGAGCGGTCAACGGTCTGCCCAGAGGCTGCTAGCCAGGGACACAAACATTTCCTTTTGTGGTGCCTCAGATGGCTGGGGCTGCAGCCAGGGGCCTGAGAAGGACGGTACAGCACAAACTCTGGATGGTTGGAGTGACCTTGCTTACGGAAGCAGAGGCCCCACCCATCAGGCCCTCACCCTAGGTGCAGATAGACAAAGCTTGTTTCTTGAAGCCCTCACAGGTGGCTTCAGGAGGAAGTGGTCCCTGCTTAGGCAGGTCTCAAACCAACTTCTCCCTGTGTTGGTGGGGTGTGCTCCTGAGACTGCAGGTCTCCCCAGAGGGTGATGGTGGAGAATGGGCTGCTAAGCCCCTTTGCCCTCTCAGAACCTCCTTTTTAAGATCCTCGGAAGCTATTTTTGGCTACTGGGGATACAAGGTGACTCTTTGGCAGGCAGCCCTGGGATGGGAAGTGGGGGGCTGTGTGGATGGAGGTGTGGTTTCTGTTCCAGGTCTGCTGCAGCCTCAGCCCTCTAAGGCTGCTTTCCACACCAGAGGCTAGAGCTTGCAGGACTGCTATCCCACAGAAGGGACTGTCCACTGCAGGTTCCCTATGCCTGTCTCAAGCAGCCCAGAGCCTAATGCTGGTCTTAGTTCCAGGTGTTTACTTTGCCCTCCCCAACCAGCTGCCCAAGGCCCGTGTCTCTGGCCAATATGGTATCTCAACACACTTGAATGTTCGATTTTATAATTTATTGAAGGATTTTTTTTCCTAATCTGAAACTCCTATTTAGACCTGGCTGTCCTTGTCCTCTCTTACTCCCAGTGCTGGGAAGTAATCCCCAACTACACCTACCTGTCTTTTAGATTATCTATTACTGATTTGAGACGGGGGGGGGGGGGGCCCCCCCCTGTATCCTAGACTGGCCTGGCCTCATAGTCACTGTGTAGTTGAGGACGAGTTTGAGCTTGCAATCCTCCTGTGTCCACCTCTTGGGTGCCTACTATGTCCAGCTTCTTTTTTTTTTTTTTTTGGTTTTTCGAGACAGGGTTTCTCTGTATAGCCCTGGCTATCCTGGAACGCACTCTGTAGACCAGGCTGGCCTCGAACTCAGAAATCTGCCTGTCTCTGCCTCCCAAGTGCTGGGATTAAAAAGTATGCACCACCACCGCCCAGCTAAATAATAAAGTAAATTGTTTTTTAAAGATTTTATTTATTTTATGTATATGAGTACACTGTAGCTGTCTTCAGACACATCAGAAGAGTGCATCAGATCCCATTACAGATGGTTGTGAGCCACCATGTGGTTGCTGGGAATTGAATTCAGGACCTCTGGAAGAGCAGTCAGTGCTCTTAACCGCTGAGCCATTTCACTGGTGGCGCATGCCTTTAATCCCAGCACTTGGGAAGCAGAGGCAGGTGGATTTCTGAGTTTGAGGCCAGCCTGGTCTACAAAGTGAGTTCCAGGACAGCCAAGGCTACACAGAGAAACCCTGTCTCAAGAAACAAAACAAAACAAAACTACGGAGCCATTTCTCCAGCCCCTCATGTCCAGTTTTTAGTGTGATTTCAGGCTTCAAACCCAAGACTCCTGCATGCTAGGTAAGCAAGTACTTCTTTTTTTCTTTTTTGTTTTTTTCGAGACAGGGTTCCTCTGTGTAGCTCTGGCTGTCCAGGAACTCACTCTGGAGACCAGGCTGGCCTTGAACTCAGAAATCCGCCTGCCTCTGCCTCCCAAGTGCTGGGATTAAAGGTGTGCGCCACCACTGCCCTGCATAAGCAAGCACTTCTTACCAGCTGCATCTCCAGCCTGGTGTTTTCTTTCTTTCTTTGGGGCTGCAGGGTAAGGGGGTTGGGGGGAGGATCTGTTTTTCCTTGGGATGGAATTCACAGCTTTGCACATGCTAGACATTCAGTTACTCTGGTACTAAGCTGTACCCCTTACCCCCCACCCCTACCCTGTAGCCCATCTTCCTCCCCCTAAGGTGCTTTTTTAGTAGGAGCTTAGCCTACTGGCAGGTTTGATCTCAGTGCTATTTGTTACAGCAACAGAAACATCTAGGTCCAGGAAGGTTTTGCACTCCATCCAGCCTCCCCATGGCTGGCCTTCCCGACCAACCCCACTCCCTGGGATTCCCAACCCTTCTGCTTTCCCCTAGACCTGAAAAGCCCCCTCCTGCCTGAGCTTTCACTGGGCCTATCCCAGCTAGTTCCATCCGAAGTCTGAGAATGGGAAAGACCCGCAGTTAGATCCTCACCTCCGTGTTAGATCTTAACTGAGGTGCCTATTTTACATATCAAAGTGGACCTGGCTGCCTGGTTCTCACAGCGCCTCTCAGTACCCCACCCCTCCTGTACCCTGAACTCTCCAGCATGGGGCCCATTCCCCAGCTCCCTGTCCTTTTTATCTCTTAGCCTCTTAGCCACTGCTCTTTGTTACTGCCTTCCCGGCCTTTTGTTTTCTGGCTCTTCACTCTGTGCTCTCTTCACGTGGCTTGGGTCATTCTGCCCACCATAGTTACTATGGACTCTCACAGATGTCTCTGCCGCCACCTGTGCTCTCCCTTCTATCTATAATTTAAAAAGTGTCTTATTAATGTCAGTAGTCAACTGCCCAATGCACAGGTGCAGTGTACCAATGGACAGGCTACAATGTCAGGATTTTTCCTATTTATTTTTTGAGGCAAGGTCTCAGTATAAAGACAAGAATGGCCTTGAACTCACTGAGATGTGGCTCTCTGCCCTTTTAATGCTAGTATTAAAGATGTATCATTCTGCTTGAAACTAATTTTTTTTTTTAATGTTATGTGCATGAATGTTGTGCCTGCAGGTATGTTTGTGCACCGTGTGCATTCCTGGCACCCCAAGAAAGCAGAAGAGGGCAACAGATCCCTTGGAACTGGATGGTTATAAGCCATGCAGGTACTGGGAATTGAACCTGGTTTTTTGAGACAGGGTTTCTCAAAACCCTAGCTGTCCTAGAGCTCATTCTGTAGACCAGGCTAGCCTCAGACTCAGATCTACCTTTGACTGCCTCCCTAGTCCTGGGATTGGGTGTGTGCCACACCTGGTTTTGTTTGTTTGTTTTGAGAAAGAGGCTTGGTTGTGATGGCACACATTTTTTTATCCAGCACTTGGGAGGTAGAGGCAGATGGATCTCAGAGTTTGAGACCAGCCTGGTTTACAGATTGAGTTCCAGGACAGCCAGGGCTGCTACACATAAAAACTCTGTCTCAAAAACCAACCAAACAAAAAAGAGATGTTATGAACTTTTAATCTGCATGTGGGAGGCAAAGGCAAGTAGATCCCCATGGGTTCCACTAGCCCCATCTACAGCATGAGATCCAGGCCAGCCAGACCTACATAGACTTTTGTATTAAAAAAAAATGTAGAAAAAGTTGCATGTCTCTGTGTACACACCCAGGTCCTCTTCTATGGGTGCCCAAGAATGGAACTTCAGCTGGGTAGCAGGCACTTCATCTAATTGAATCATCTCACTGGCTCCCAGGATTTGCTTTCTACACCAGAGAAAAGTTTCTGAGGACTCTTGGAGAAGGGGAATGAGGAAACACCCTCAAAAGCCTGGGCAGAACATGGTGGTCTGTGCCTTTCATGAAGATGAAGTGATACGGAATGTTGGCTAGGGACCTTGAAGCCATGGAGTCTGGGCTAATGGCCACCAGCTTCCCCAGCAGCCCACCTGTGACACTTTGTTCATCCTTCCGCCAGCTGTCACGAAGAAGGCTGTGTGGCTTATCTTCCAAGACTGAAGCAAACAAGCTTCTCAGGTGTGTCCTGAGCAACGCTGAAGTGAAGTGAGGAGCCCTGTGCTGTGCCCCCCTCAGCCTGCCCCAGGAGACTCTTTCTCAGTAGGCCACGAGGTTGTTTTTGCCATGGGTACAGCTGCAACTTTAACTGGCAGTCTCTTTAAATTTTACTTTTTTGTTTTTCTTTAAGGTTTGTTATTTTTATGTGCGTGTGTGTATGTGTATATTGTTATGAGTTTATGTGCACTATGCATGTGTGCAGGTGCCCACAAAAGTCAGTCAGAGGGCATAGGAAACCTTGGAACTGCAGGCCCTGTACAGGAACAGTAAGTGCTCTTAACTTCCGAGCCCCCTTTCCAGCCTTTGTTTGTTAGTGTCATCTTGGCTAGCCTGGAACTCACTCGGTGAAGCTGGCCTTAGTCTCAGATCTCGCTTGCCTTTGCCTCCTGATTGCTAGGATTTAAGCTATGTGGCACCATCCCTGACACCCCCCCC
>JADRCD010123873.1:0-11137 GCA_019843815.1 Montemys delectorum
TCTGTATCTATCTCTGTGTCTATCTCTGTATCTATCTCTGTGTCTATTTCTGTATCTATCTCTGTGTCTATCTCTGTATCTCTGTATCTATCTCTGTGTCTATCTCTGTATCTATCTCTGTGTCTATCTCTGTATCTGTCTCTGTGTCTATATGTTTCTTGTGCTTTGTCTTTGGCTGTTTTCCTGTTTGGCTGCTTTTGTCATATTCCATTGTGGTTTTTTTTTTTTTTTTAATTGTTATTCCTTAGATGCCTGTTTTCTAACAAGAGGCAAAAAGGGTCAGGATCTGGGTAGGAAGGGAAGTGGAGAGGAACTGGGAGGAATAAGAGAAGTGAAAGCCATAATTAGAATACATTGTATGAAATAAATCTACATTCAATAAAGAAAAAAAAAAAAAAACTTCAGAAGCCATGATTCTGAGTTTGTGCTGTGCCATCAGACCACATGGGCAGTTCTCAAATCTTATAGTATCTGAGCTACTCCACTCTGGTTTCTGTTTGTGAATCAGATCAAAGTTCCAGAACCATGCTTGCCTGCCTGCCTGCCTGCCTTTCTGCCTATCACTGTGTTCTCATCATGATGGTCATGGTCTCAACCTCTGAAACTCTAAGCGCCCATCAAGTGCATCCTCCTGTATGTTCCCTTGGTCGTGGTGTTCTGTCATGGCAGTAACTAAGTATGTACATTATACAAAATGCAAATAAAAAGCCACATATGGTGTTGCATTATCTACAAGAGTCACTCGAGCCCAAGAATTTGAGGTCAATCTGGACAACACTGTAAATACCTGTCTCAAAATAAACAAACAAATAAATAAATAGCTCTGAAAATGTCAAATGGAAAAAACCATCAATTTTCAGCAAAGATTTTAATCCCTAATATGTGTGGATTTTAAAGACAAAAGGAACTTATAGTATGAGATGTAAGTAGGCCCTCAATCTAGGATTCTGCAAGATGTAACTGTACTTGTATAACCTTGAAAAATGAAATGTTGTCTCCTTGTCATCAGCCTACTTGAGTCTCAGGATCCCTTTTCTTTCTTCTCTCACTCTCTCTTTTATTATTATCATAGCACCATTGTTTTTTTTTTCTCTATTCACTTTACATCCAGATCACTGCCTTCCCTCCCACTCATCCCTCCCACAATACTGCCCTCCATTGTCCCTTCCCTGTTCCTCTGAGTGAGTAGGCCCCACTGGGTATCCTCCTACCCTGGCACTTCAAGTCTCTACAGAGCTAAGTGCATCCTCTCCCACTGAGGCCAGACAAGGCAGTCCAGCTAGAAGAATATATACCACAGATAGCCACCAGCTTTAAGGATAGCCCTTGCTCCAGTTGTTGGGGATCCACCTGAAGACTGAGCTTCACATCTGGTACATATATTCAGGGGGCCTGGGTCCAGCCTTTGTATGCTCTTTGGTTGGTGGTTCCATCTCTGAGAGCCCCAAGAGTCCAGGTTAGTTGACTCTGTTGGTCTTCCTGTGGCATTCCTTTTCCCTTCAGGCCCTCAATCCTTTCCTCAATTCTTCCATAAGAATCCCCAAGCTTCATGAACTGTTTGGCTGTGAGTGTATTAGTGCTGGTCTAACTGGATGTTGGCATGTAGAAGAATACAAATAGATCCATATCTATCACCCTGCACAAAATTCAGTCCAAGTGGATCAAAGACCTCAATATAAAACTGGATACACTAAATCTAATAGAACAGAAAGTAGGGAATAGCTTTGAACTCATTGGTGCAAGAGACAACTTCCTTAACAGAATTCCAATGGCTGAGGCTTTAAGATTGACAATTGATAAATGGGACCTCATGAAACCGAAAAGCTTCTGTAAGACAAAGGACACTGTAATAGGACAAAACAGCAGCCTATATATCAGGAAATGATCTTCACACACCCTACATTTGACAGAGGACTAATATACAAAATTTATTAAAAAAAAAAAAAACTCAAGAAGTTAGACACAAACAACTCAAATAACCCAATTTAAAAATGGGGTACAGAGCTAAACAAAGAATTCTCAACAGAGGAATGTTGAACAGTCAAGAAGCACTTAAAGAAATGTTCAAAGTCCTTAGTCATCAGAGAAATGCAAATCAAAACAACTATGAGATTCCATCTTATACTGGTTGGAATGGGTATGATCAAAAATTCAAGTAATAGCACATGCTGATGAGGATATGGAGCAAGGAGAACAGTCCTCCATTGCTGGTGGGAGTTCAAACATGTACAAACACTTTGGAAATCAATTTGGCAGTTTCTCGAAAAACTGGAAATAGTTCTACCTCAAGACGCAGCTATACCATTTTCCTGACAGGGCACCTGTGCTCTGAAGGTGTCTTATTGCCCTGGTTTTTCATTGATTATGTTCTTTTGAGGGCCATTAGCCATCTGGATGGCTTGGGTCTCTGGATGTTCCTGTTATAGTAGGTATTGGGAGAGCGTTTAGCCTCCTTGTCCTAGTGTGGCAGGTCTCTAATGGGTTTTTTATTAGACTCCTTTCACCCATGAGTCCAATGAGTACTGTGGGACTGCCCTGAGCAGTCTATTATCACTGCTGGCCCCGCATCGGGGTGTATGGTTCTGGATCAACAGGTCTGGCAGAGAGATGGCAAGAGAATGGAAGTCCACTGGGGAAAGCAGATTGCCTCAGAATGCCTTTTCAAGTAGCAGTCAACACCTACTGTTGGAATCCAAACTGAGTGCCAAGTTTTCACTTACTTGTAGTATTCATTTAACAGGCTTATCCATTAACCTCCCACACAAGACAGTGTTTGGAAGCAGGAGACAAGAAAACTCAAAGGCAAAGTCAGAGTTGACAAATCATAGCTCTGCTTTCAGTAGAAGAATTTATGAAAGAAACCAGATCAGAACATCTCCCCAACGACTGAGAATAGTTTTCAGGTCAATAAGAGGACTGTGAAAACACTGAAACTAACCAAGGTAGACCTGAATATGTGTCTTTCCTCTGTATCTAAAATAGAGTTTTGCATTTCTTTCACTCTCAAATGAAACAAAAGAATTCAGCCTCTTCTCTCATTGTGTTTCAAGATCATCACCTTTAAAAGACTCTGAGTGGTCAGATATTGAGCAAAATTAGTACCTCTCTTTTTAAAATATATTTGAGGGGGGAAGGGGAGAAAGATAAGAAAGAAAAGGTATCTTTGATTTCTCTACCAATAGTTAGAAATGGAGAGCCTGTACTTGTTGTGCTGGGACAATGTGGTAGTTTCACCTTCATTTTTGGCCACTGAGAGTTCCCTGAGAGAACTTTATGAGATGGGTTCATGTCTGCTTCTGTCTTCCATCACTATGAGTGATATGATTCATGAGTTTTCCAAATGGTCCTTGACATATCCCATCAACCATACAAGAGGTTAGTTCCCAGCAATCCTTTCTCTTAGAATAGTTTTCTCAGCACTAGCTGAACATAGTATTGTGAAGATAACATGTTGAAATAGAAAACAAGTGTGACTCAAACAGTTGCTTCCCTAGAAACAAGATGTCCTCTATTGCTTTAGTCTAGTGTGTCACTGCCCCCAGAATATAGAAGCCAGACTAGGCTGTTTTCCTCCGGGGCTCTTCAGTTCTGGGGTGAGTGCGACATGACATTCCATCTTCCTCAAGCATCATTGGGAGGTTCCATGATTGGTTCACAAAGAATCCTAAGGTTTACAGCCATTATTCCTTTCTGCCTATTTGTAAATAATGAAATGATTGTAGGTAACTTGCTGCATATAAGGGTGTCCTATTCTACCAGACTCAGACAAATGGATAAGCCACACATAGTGGGTTTCCTATGTAACAGGCTCTTCAATGAATATACCATGTGACTGAACCCACTGCCTTTTGGCCCTGTATAGGGAGAAAAGTTTGTGTACTCATACCTCTGGCTTCCTTGCTGAGGCTGGCGCGGCCCTGGTAGGGACAGAGTGACTTGGTTCCTGCCCCTGGGACAAGGCCCCAGTGTAAGCCTCCACAAGCGCCATTGGCTGCTAAGGGCTTAAGGCTTGTTTGTATAATAATGGAAACAGCATGAGTTCAGGAGTTGAAGGTATGGCTACGTCTCAGTAAAATGGTAAACCCTGGGACCTACGGGACCGCCCTTAAGGCAATGAAAAAGCACTCCAAATACAAGAGTTCGAAAATATGTAATTTCTCAACTATGCAAAAAATACGGATGCAATAGGAATTATATGAGGGGCTTCATGAATCTAAAGAACAAAAGCAGCTGCACCGTGAGCCAAATTCTTAGAAAATTACTAAAGAAGGAGATAAAGAGATTTAGAGAGTGGTGATTGCAGGAGATCCCACGCAGCTAAGTTTTTTGTTTATGCTTACAAAGGTAGATTCCTGAGTTCAGGATTAGCCTAGGACAAAGCAAAGTTAGGCTCAGGCTAGGCATGGTGGAAATGGATATTTCAGGGCAGGGTCTCACCCAACTAGCTTATTATCTGTCCTTAACAAAGGCAGACAGATCTCTGAATTCCTTTGCAATGTTAAGGGGAAGAAAATGTATATTTGCTGTCTCCACCAAGGCAGGGGGAGGGGGGAATGGGATAGAGGGTTTCCAAAGGGGAGATCTGGAAAGGGAAAAACATATGAAATGTAAATAAAGAAAATATCCAATTTAAAAAAAAAAAAAGAATCAAAGGGCCCTGGGTAATGGGATAATCATCATCATCATCCTGGACTGATATGTAAAACAAAAAAACTGGACCTGTGTTCTCTAGATGAGCTATACAGAGAATTTTTTAGGATAAAAAGAGAGACCTTCTTGGAGAACACACACACACACACACACACACACACACACACACGAGCCAAGACACAGAGGACAGAGAGAGACCTCTTAGAATAGCAAGCAAGTAGAATATAGACAGAGAAATCTCCAGAGAGAAAGCAGAACAGAGAGAGAAGCAGACTGGAAAAGCTGGATCAAGCAGGACACAGCTCGTCAGCTTGGATCCATGATTTGACTTTGAATCTTTTTGCCGCTCCCAGACACCCCTTCTCTCAGAACCCTCTCCAAGCTGAGGCTGGTCCTTGGCACACCCTTGACAAGAAAATGATTCATTACTTTCCTGACATCAAGTTTCTTAATTTTAAAAACTCTTACCATCCAAACAGGCTCAGACTATCTTGAATCATAAAGTCCCACTTGCTTTTTTGCCCTATAGCCATTTTCTCAATTTAGGTGTTTCTCTCCCACATTTTTGCTATGCACAGCAAGAAAATTTTAATATCTATACATTGACTAAAAGTCAGTTTATGATTGTGTATTTTATCTCTAATACAATGTACATTTTTTTTGTAGCACTATCCTTACTTCTTTCTGGTCTAGTATTCATAGTATCTATGTTGCTCCCAATATTCTCTTCCAGACAATCAACTCTTTTACTTGTATGTCTCAATATTCTTTGAGCTGGTAGGGTAACACAATTGTGATCCAGATACTGGCTACAGCCTGTACAGGTTAAGCACCACAGTCTTAGTTTCCTAGTGAGTCTCAAGTTATTTATTAAAGTTGTACATGGGAGAGTATGACCAAACCAAAATAAATAAATAAATAAATAAATGGCTCAAATGTTTAATGCTAGTAATTAAGAGTCTGAAACAAAAATCAATCATGTGTTTTTTCCATACTTGCAGCCATTTATCCCAGTATATTGGTGATGTGAAGAAGGAAAATGTGTGATGTCTATCATAAGAGAATATTGAAAATTCCTAAACATGAGAAAATGGAAGGCTTTGTAGGCCATCTGAGTTCATTGTGGTTTCACATGTTTGTTGAAGAGTTGGGAAATCTGTAGCTTTTGGTACTTACCCAAAATTCATGCTAACTGACAGATTATTTTCTGAATCTAAACTGTTTCTCTGAATCTAAACTGTGCATTTGATTTCAAATTTTGACTGAAATCTCAGAAGTTATAAAATAATTACATTAAATGATCCACTGTAACCGCTTATCCAGATCTCCAGTAGATAGACACACAGGGGTTAATGATGCTGCATGGAACCTAATCGAAAAGCTAACTAAATTGACAGACACTAAGCAAGGACTCTAGTCTGTTGGTGACTGTCTGTGCCTTGGGGGTCATAGCAGTATTGTTCTCCACAGCCAAGATGTAAGAAGCAATCAAATGCCAGCAACAGAGGAACAGAGATGAAACCTAGCATTCAGTGAATTTGGCATTCAGCTTTAAAAGGGCATAGTGAAATTGTAAGACTCTGTTGAGCCTTAGCTTACTGGGGACCCCCTGAGTGAACCACATGGAGCAAAAAGCAAGAGGAATTTATTGTTCCAGTGCACTGGGGTGGCCCCAGACCAGAAGGAGAGGGGCCCATTCAACATGTGTGTCCCCACCCAAAGGTCATTTCCCCTCTGGGGTCTCAAGAATGTTAATTAGCCTCTCCCTTCCAGAGGAGCGAGTGTTCCATGACTTTCCCAAAGTTCCTGAGATGACCTTTTCAAAATGAGTACAACCACACATTCGACGACAGCAAAAACTGTCCTGCTCTACTCAATGGCTGCTTATTACAGTTAAATTGATAAAGAAAATTGGTAGAATATTGGTGAAGAGAAGCCTGGGGCAGGCAACAGTAAGGAGCTTCTGTTTAAGGACTAGACTTGCAATGTGGGATGAGAAAGATGACGGAGACTATAAAGACAGTGCCAGGAAATGACACACTAAAGGTGGCTAAAGCAGATTGTGCTGTACACATTCTAACACAATAAACATTTAAAAACTAATTTTTCAGAATATAATCATTTTGATACAGATTAAACAATCTTTAAAAGCCAGAAAACTCATTAAAAGTGTATGCAATATTTCTCAAAATTGTGAAAGATTCTTGCTTTGGAGTTTTCTTCAAGTTTAAGATGACCAATACTCCCAGCTGAATGAAACAGCATTGAGCAACCAGAGTGTAAAGTCCTAGATCCCCCAACTCAGCCATTTACCTACTATGAGACCTTGAATAAGATTTTATGTCCTGGGCTTCTATTACATTTACTGTCAACAAACTGTCAAAGAGATGGCAAGGCTTATAGTTTTCATCTGCCTTAAACTCTTAATGTTGATAATCCTGTTTTCTAACATTTAAAAAGAAGAAAAAATATGACATCACCCATGACTGGCCTCTAATTTTTTGTTTGTTTGTTTGTTTTTTGAGACAGAGTTTCTCTGTGTAGCCCTGGTTGTTCTGGAACTCACTCTGTAGACCAGGCTGGCCTTGAACTCAGAAATCTGCCTGCCTCTGCCCAGTGAAAACTATAAAAGGTATAAAAAAAAGTTTTTTTATGATCCCCTAGCAGACTGAGAAGAACTAAGAATGCAGATCAGCCGGTTCAGAGCTCTGGGTTCCAGGAACTTGGCTAACTTAGAGCCTCAGGGCTCTGGTTCCCAAGACCTGCCCCTCCTGGCCAAACCACAATGAGGGTGGAACTAAGAATGAAGGTCAACTGGTTCAAGAGGCTCTCCACTTTGCTGACTGGTAGAAGATTATAGTCCTAAAATGAATATGTTCCCTTCCCTAACTGACTGAATAACTTGGGCTGGAATTCCCCTCACTCTTCCTGGTTTGTGGTTTTTCCTTTAAATAACCTGCATGGGTTATGAGCTCGGCCCCAGTGCATTGGTTTCTCGAATAAACCTCATGTGTTTGCAGCAAGATCGGTCTCTCATGAGTTTCATGGAGGGTCGTATAATCCCGAGACTAGAATAAGGGTGCCCTCTCTTGAGGGGTCTTTCATTAGGATTAAAGGCATGCGCCACTACTGCCCGGCTGGCCTCTAATTTTTAAAAAACCTATGTGATAGAGGGACAGGATCCTCTCAGCTTCCGAGTGACGAGCTGGATCAGTGACCCTCTCTGCCCTTTCCCTGCTAGTGGAGGGTCTGCCTCCAGGGTGTGCTTCAGCCCAGAGACTCAGGTAAGATCAGCCATTTTCTCCCCGGTGACTTTCTAAGGCAGGAACAGCCCGGAGGCACAGGCCTCAAAAGTTGCAGGGGAGTTGCAAGGTGACAGGGACACAACAAGCTCTAGTAAGAGACACCAAGAACGTCTATCATCAGAGATCAAGAGATGGCAAAAGGCAAATGCAAGAATCCTACCAACAGAAACCAAGACTGCTTGGCTTTATCAGAAACTAGTACTCCTGCCATAGCAAGTCCTGGATATCCCAAAACACCTGAAAAGCAAGAATTGGATCTAAAATCATACCTCACAATGCTGATAGAGGAACTTAAGAAGGACATGAATAACTCCCTTAAAGAAATACAGGAGAACACAGGTAAAGAGGTACAAGCCCTTAAAGAGGAAACAAAAAAAAATCCCACAAAGAATTACAGGAGATCACCAGTAAACAAGTAGAAGCCCTTAAAGAGCAAACTCAAAAATCCCTTAAGGAATTGCAGGAAAACACAAACAACCAGGTGAAGGAATTGAATAAAACCATCCAGGACCTAAAAATGGAAGTAGAAACAATAAAGAAATCACAAAAAGAGGCAACGCTGGAGTTAGAAATCTTAGGAAAGAAGTTAGAAAACAAAGATGCAAGCATCACCAACAGAATACAAGAGATAGAAGAGAGAATCTCAGGGGCAGAAGATAACATAGACAACATTAACAGAACAGTCAAAGAAAATGTAGAATGCAAAAAGACCACAACCCAAAACATCTAGGAAATCCAGGACACAATGAGAAGACCAAACCTAAGGATAATAGGTTTAGAAGAGAGTGAAGACCTCCAACTTAAAGGGCCAGTAAATATCTTCAATAAAATTATAGAAGAAAACTTCCCTAACCTAAAGAAAGAGTTGCCCATGAACATACAAGAAGCCTACAGAACTCCAAATAGACTGGACCAGAAAAGAAATTCCTCCCGCCACATAATAGTCAAAACACCAAATGCACAAAACAAAGAAAGAATACTAAAAGCAGTAAGGGAAAAAGGTCAAGTAACATATAAAGGCAGGCCTATCAGAATTACACCAGACTTCTCACCAGAGACTATGAAAGCTAGAAGATCTTGGGCAGATGCCATACAGACCCTAAGGGAATACAAATGCCAGCATAGACTACTATACCCAGCAAAACTCTCAATCACCATAGATGGAGAAACCAAAGTCTTCCATGACAAAACCAAATTCACACAATATATTTCCACAAATCCAGCCCTTCAAAGGGTAATATATGGAAAACTCCAACACAAGGAGGGGAACTACATCCCTGAAAAAGCAAAAATGTCATCTTCCAACAAAACTAAAAGAAGATAGAGACATGAACGGAATGCTAGCTCTAACTACAAAACTAACAGGAAGCAACAATTACTTTTCCTTAAGGTCTATTAACATCAATGAACTCAATTCACCAATAAAAAGACATAGACTATCAGATTGGATACATAAACAGGAACCAACATTTTGCTGCATACAGGAAATCCACCTCAGTGACAAAGACAGACACTACCTCAGAATAAAAGGCTGGAAAACAATTCTCCAAGCCAATGGTCCCAATAAAAAAGCTGGAGTAGCCATTCTAATATCGAATAAAATCGACTTTCACCCTAAAGTGATCAAAAAAGATAAGGAGGGACACTTTATGTTCATCAAAGGTATGATCTACCAAGATGAACTCTCAATTCTGAACCTCTATGCTCCAAATGCAAGGGCATCTACATTCATAAAAGAAGCTTTACTAAAGCCCAAAGCACACATTACAACACACACAATAGTAGTGGGAGATTTCAACAGCCCACTCTCTGCAATGGACAGATCATGAAAACAGAAACTAAACAAGGACACAGTGAGACTAACAGAAGTTATGAAACACATGGATTTAACAGATATCTATAGAACTTTTTATGCTAAAACAAAAGGATATACCGTCTTCTCAGCACCTCATGGTACCTTCTCCAAAATTGACCATATAATTGGTCACAAATCAGGCCTCCACAGATACAAGAAGATTGAAATAATTCCTTGTATCCTATCAGATCACCATGGACTAAGGCTGCTCCTCAATAACAACATAAACAATGGAATGCCCACATACAAGTGGATGCTTAACAACACTCTACTCAATGATAACTTGGTCAAGGAAGAAATAAAGAAAGAAATTAAAGACTTTCTAGAGTTTAATGAAAATGAAGCTACAACATACCCAAACCTATGGGACACAATGAAAGCAGTCCTAAGAGGAAAACTCATAGCCTTAAGTGCCTCCAACTCTGGAGAGAGTATACACCAGCAATTTGACAGCACAACTGAAAGTTCTAAAACAAAAAGAAGCAAATTCACACAAGAGGAGTCAAAGGCAGGAAATAATCAAACTCAGGGCTGAAATCAACCAAATAGAAACAAAAAGAACTATACAAAGAATCAGCCAAACCAGGAGCTGATTCTTTGGGAAAGTCAACAAAATAGATAAACCCTTAGCCAGACTAACTAGAGGGCACAGATATAGTTTACTAATTAACAAGATCAGAAATGAAAAAGGAGACATAACAACAGACAGTGAGGAAATCTAAAATATCATGAGATCCTACTACAAAAGCCTATACTCAACAAAACTGGAAAACCTGGATGAAATGGACAATTTTCTAGACAGATACCAGGTACCAAAGTTAAATCAAGACCAGATCAACGATCTAAACAGTCCCATATCTACTAATGAAATAGAAACAGTCATTAATAGTCTCCCAACCAAAAAAAAGCCCAGGACCAGATGGTTTTATCAAACCTTCAAAGAAGACCTAATACCAATACTCCTCAAATTATTCAACAAAATAGAAACTGAAGGTACTCTACCCAATTCGTTCTATGAAGCCACAATTACTCTTATACCTAAACCACACAAAGACCTAACAAAGAAAGAAAATTTCAGACCAATTTCCCTTATGAATATCGATGCAAAAATACTCAACAAAATTCTTGCAAACCGAATCAAAGAACACATCAAAACGATCATTCACCATGATCAAGTAGGCTTCATCCCAGGGATGCAGGGATGGTTCAATATACGGAAATCCATCAACGTAATTCACTACATAAACAAACTCAAAGAAAAAAACCATATGATCATCTCACTAGATGCTGAGAAAGCATTTGACAAAATCCAACATCCCTTCATGAT
>JADRCD010123886.1:0-22592 GCA_019843815.1 Montemys delectorum
ACACACACACACACACACACACACACACACACACAGCATATTCTTCCATTCTAGTTAGGGTAGACTCAGTGATTCAATTCTAGCAAGTAGAACATGAGTCAGGGGACAGTATGAGTGCCAAGACCAGCTCATAAAAGGTATCACAACTTTCTCTTCATTCTCCCTCACTGGGGTAGCTGACGCTCACAGAAGCTGCCATGTCGTAAGAACACCCAAGCAAACTTGTGGCCAGATAACAGTGAGAAAGTGTGTGTGAGAGCATCACAAAGAACCAGAGGCAGGGATGGTACTCCGATTCAGGTCTTTAGGTAATTTCAGAAGCTCCAACCAGTGCCCACTTCTTCACTGCAAATTCACAAGCCAGCCCTGGGGTAGCCAGGCTCCCAAAGATCCATGATCCACTGATCCTCATCCCTGTGTGCATCAGACCACTGTGACTCTGTAGGATGATTTGTGAGCCAGTAGTAGCTGATCCAGCCATCTCTACTAGTCTCAGCTCAATTGGTGCTGGAGCTCACCTGTCCCTCAGCTTTCTCTAATGGTAGACAGCTCCCAGGAGGGTTGTACCTGCCCACCAGCAAGTGTACTGCACCCAGGCAGCACATTTCCCTGACCTCCTACATCATGCCTCTTCTTTGACGAGGGGTTGCCTATCCTCTAGAACAGTAGTGTCCCCCTGCTCAAGAGCTCCAGTACAGGTCCCAGCCTGGAAACTCAAGAGATCCAGATAGTGAGTTAGTCCCTAGCCTGAAGTATCTGCTGTACTTTCAGATAGGAGTGATGTAGGGACAAAAGGCTTATAGTGGGGAGAAGTTGGCCTGTGACAATATAAAAGGTGACTTCCACTCACAGAAAATCTCCAAGTTTAGTTTCTTAGGATATTTTAAGACTAAGGACAATGCCTGTAAGCACTGGGAAAGGAGTCCTCAGTAGTCAACTCTGTCCCTCATTCATTTACCATGCCCAGGAAAATTGAGTTAGCCATAGAACAAAGGTAGCAGAAAAAAAAATGCCTAAAAGTAGACACAAGGGTATATAAGATTGGTAGAGAATGCCACTAAAACCCCCTTCCCAAACCCCTCTTTTCCTGGGTCTGCCCAGGAAACATGCTTTGTCTGTCTTTGAACGTTGCTAGAGTTACATGTATTGGGTTAAATTCCTTTAGAGCCCATGGGTAAAGAATGGAATGGTGCAGAGCTGTCCATTAGTCCAGCCAGGAATAGAGCCACTGCCATTTTCTGTATTACTCTTCAACCCCATCAGAACTGTAACCCCCCTTCCTCACAAGGAAGCCCTTGCCACCAAAGCTTCACCCTTAGCCAATTCCTGACAGTTGGCTTGCAGGTCCAACTTGGAGCCCCTGAAACACTTTCAGACCATCTAGTATCCCGAAGAGCAAATAAACAGGCCCACTCTAAGTCAGTCAGACAGGTAGAAGGCTTTTTGTATACAGAATCAGGTAACAACTCAGTTCTTCCCTCTCTGGAATACAGTTTCATATAAGAGACACAGGCCATGTTTATCGGCGGCTTCTGCTACGAAGGTGCCCACATGTGGCTTCCTGGGCACTGAGCCCTCTTATGTCATTCCCTAGAATCTGACTTGGGATCAGAGGACTAAGTATTGGCTACTGAAGGTCAAAGAGATAACGTCTAACCTTCCACAGTGCCAAATCTCCAGGGCTAGGCCTCTGCTTCCAAGATGCCTTCTGCAAACAGCCAAGAATGAGGGGCCCCAGGATACTCTGCCAGGTCATATGACATTCTATTCTCTAACTTCAGGCTAGAGGCCTTTGAGAGCCATTCCTCAGTAGAAAGAGGATGCCCCTTGATTTAAGCTCTAGATGCCAGAACTAGATGGTAGGATTCTGACCCATCCCTATAGGGTTCCCTGATGGCCTGTCATCCATGCCTAGCCTGGGGCATGACTAAGGGGGCATGACTTGGCAAAATAGTGAACTGGCATCTTTGGAGTCTCATGCTTCTGGTGCCCTGATCATCTACCTGCTCCTCATTCTCTTTTGAACTCCTTCAAGGTTCCCAGGATTCCAGGAGAAGCCCAGGCAACCATTTTTAGAGACCTCTGTTGTGAGCATTGTGTGAAAGGGAAAGCTGGGAAGCCTAGACCCAAGGCCTTGAATTTTGGCTTTTGATCCAGGACTAAAAGCCTCAGGGCAGGAGATGGAGGAAAACCTATCCTTCGAACCAAAGCAGCAGGGAACACAATTCTTATGGAAGGCCCCATCACTCTGTCTCCTCCCCAAGCCAAAGCCTTTCTTGGGACACATCAATAGCAGCCAATATTTTAAAGATATGACAGGTTCGGAGCCTGGTGATGGCTGGGCTGCTCGAGAACATGGCTGGATTTACGTCCTCAGCAAAGAACCCGGTCACCTTTCCCTACCCCAGTGCAATCTTTTTTTGGAAGCCCTGCTGGAAAATCTGAATCTTGTGAGCCATCAGCTGTTTATAATCAGAGAAGCATATGTTTAAAAGAGCTGAGGGGCCTTATAAACGCCGTGTGCAAATTACCTTTGGGGCTGCCTGCCCCACCGCCCCTCCCCGAGGCTGCCATCGCTGGCGAAGGCTCAGTGTGCTGCGCAGAATTAGCTGTAACCCCATTGTGGCATGGGGTCTGTTTAGCTTTAGTCACGTCAGCTTGGCCCTGGAGCGTGGGAGCCTACATCCCTGCTGCACAGCTTCCCGCCCCCACCCCAGCCCAGCCCCAGCTGCAGAGCACTGCTGGCTCCAGGCTCCTGTGCCTTCGCCCTGAGAAACAGCAAACCTGAGAGCTGAGGAGCAAGATGTGGGTGGAGGCTCAGCCCCAGAGCCGAGGGGCCTCTTGGATGCCTGAATCCAGGAGCACCTGGGACTGGGAGCCTCTCACAGCCAGGGCCTGTCCAGTCAGGGGCTCCAGTACTGTAGGACTGGTTTTGGGGTTTTTTTGTTTGTTTGTGTTTCTTGGCATTCCTTTTTTTAAAAATAGCTTTATTAAAAAAGAATTCACATACCATACAATTCACCTACTTGAAGTACTTGAAATTTATTGAGGGTTGTGCAACTCTCCCTTTGTCTAGTTCTAGAACATTCTCTCCGTCCCTTATCTATCATTTTCTATTCCCCAGCCTACTCCCTAGTCCAAGATACATACAGCTCAACTTTACATATCTATAGTTTGGCATGCTCTGGATACTTTCTGTAACTACAATCATATGTTCTGTGTTCTCTTGAATCTGGCTTCTTTCACTCAGCATCATGTTTGTGAGGTCCATTTGTGTTACCATAAGTGGTGATGCTTGGTTCCTTTTTATGGCCACATAATATCTCATTGTATGGAGAAAGCACATTTATCCCTTCATGAACGACTGGTCTATTTCTATCATTGAGTTGTTCTAAATAATACTACCATCAACACCTGGGCATTTTGTGAACGTGTGTTTTCATTTGCATATCCACTGAGGGATAGAACTGCTGGGTCCTAGGGCACTCTGTTGAACCTTCTGAGAAACCACCAGTTTCATCTCTCAGCTTCTACCAACAGTATCTGAGGCTCCTGTACTCAATGTCCTTACTAACATTTGCTTTCTGTTTTTACTTTGCTAATGGGTATGAAGTTGGCCTGGCACTTCCTAGAAGGTTAATGACAGTGAGCATCTTTTATAGAAAGACATTTATATACCATCTTTGGAGAAATGCCCATTCTGATCGACCGTTCACTTTTTTTGTTGTTGTTATAAAGTATTTGTTCTTCCTAATCTACACACTAGATTTTATATTCTAGGCAAAAGTCCCTTAACAGATTTATTTTCTCCCATTTTGTGAGTTGTCTCATCACTTTCTTGTTTTGTTTTCTTATCTTTTTGTTTTTGAGTGGGTCTCATGTAGCCCAGGCTGTCCTCCAATTTGATTAACTTAAACTTCTGATCCTCCTGCTCCATCTCCCAGGAGCTAGAATTACAAGCATATATCTAGGGTTTTCCTCCCTACTTCCTTTTAAAATGTTTTAATTTTATATTTATTTATTCATTGAATGAGGATGTATTTGTGCGTGTGTGAGGCTACAGCCCATGTGGAAGTCAGAGGACAACTTGAGACATTCAGTTCTCCCCTTCTGCTATGTAGATATTCAGGTTGTCAGGCTTGGTGACACAAGCCCCACCCCCTTTACCAGACGAGCTCTCTCGTTGGCTCTTTTTTAGTTCCTCTATAGTGTCTTGACTGATGAAACGTTTAGCTGTGATGAAGTACCATCTGTCTCCACCCCATTACCATGTTGCTTTTGTTTGCAATTATATCTAAGTGACAGTAGATATAGCCAAGGTCAGAAAGATTTACCCTTCTACTTTCTTCTAAGAGTTTTAAAGTTTTTACTTTAAAAAAAAAAATCTTGATTCATTTTTGTATGTGATGTGAGGGGACCAACTTAATTTTTTCATGTGACTACCCAGGGATTCCAACACCATTTGTTGGAAAAAGGTGTCTCCTTTCCCCATTGCGTGATCCTGACAGCCTTGTGGGCTCTCAGGGAAATGAAGGCCACCGTGAAGTTTCCTCGCTCGCTACTGATCTGTCTTTATGGCAAGACCACATTGTCTTTATTTTTGTGGCTGTGTCTAGAGCTTGAAATCAGAAAATGTGAATTGTCCACTTTTGTTCTCCCCTGCCTAAGTTGCTTGAGTCTGTAGAATGGCCCACACTTGTCAATTTTTAACAGAGGAGGCTGCTGGGACTCTGAGTCTTGCTTGTAACCTGAGGTTACACTGGAGAAGCTTTAATGGTGATATGGCTATCTTTTCAGTTTTCTTCCAAGAACACCTGGCTATCTTTGGAGTACCTCTTCAGTAATTCCTTTGTTGGTCCGGTGAGGCTTCAGTCTGGTGACCGGTAGCTTTCCTTCCTCCCCCACCACCAGGCCCTGTCAGTTCTCCAAGTCAGTCTCCCATGCTAGCTACTTCAGGCCACCTTTCTAGCCCTTTTCCATCTATGCAGAAGTATGACAGACTGCAGCGTCTCCCACTATGTCTCATTGTTCACTGTGCTGCCCTAACCAGGCTTTTCACATCCTGCAGACCTGCGAGAACACACTCTCTCCTCCCTTCTCCATAAGCTTCCTTAAGCCGCCCCAGCAACTTGAAGCATGCTCCTGTCCAAGTGCTTCTCCCTCTTCCTTGGTGTCCTTTGCCAAGGATTTACCCCTAGACTAAAGACCCCTAAACCTGGGGTGACTCCACGAAGGGTAGTGGAGTCCACCTCAGTAAGCTACAGGCCAGCTCAAGGGCCCAGAAATCTAAATTAGAATTTAACTGTCTCCTAGATAATCATTGTATCACATATCTCCATGATAGATACACAGTTCTTTAGCACCAAGCCAGACATCTTGGGGCCTCGGTGCCATAGAAGCAGGACTTTGGCAGCTTACAAAAGGAATTTGATTGTCAAATTTCCTTTCAACTCAAGGGTCTCAAATCCAGTCTATAGACATTTGGTGTGGGCAGAGTCCTGGCCCTGCTTCTCAAGAGGGTGCCTTTGAGGGTAAGGCAGAAGTAGCTCATGGTATATACTTGCCTGGAGCCATGGCAGGTGGCAAGTGGCGAGGGCTGCTCCCCGAAGCCAACCCTATGGGCAGAGCGGGGTCATGTCATTTGGACCAAATTAAATCACAGCCATCTGATATGACCCTGTCTCGCTGAGTCTCCTTCCCCATCTGTACACAGAGGAAACAACTGCCTGTGTTTCCTGCCCCCAGAGAAACAGGAAGGGGATCAAGACCCAAAGAAGTGACAGCTTTGGTGTCCCTTGGGAGTTTGGGAGATATATATATATATGAAATTGAACTCAGGACCTTGTACAGTCTACAAAATCACTCTGCTGCTGAGCTGCAGTCCCCATCCTGTGCTTGCGTTTCATTTAAGCCCTGAACATTTGCTTGCTTCCTTCATTGAACCCTACGCTTTTGAATACTTTCAATGTTTCTAGCCCTCTGTGGGGTGTGGAACTGTTGCTATGGAATGAGCTGGCACTCGTGACCTCTTCCCTGGGGAAGGCAGTGTCCCACAGGGCAATGTGGCCTCGAGGAGAGCATTATACACCCCTTTAGGACTAGATGAGGCTAGAGCAAGAGTCCCAACTACAGGATATTGTGCTCACTGTAGCTTCTGGAAGACTGTGGGAGACTCAGAACGGAACTGAAGAAAACAATGAACAATATTCGAAAGTACAGACGGGGGGGCCCCCTCCCTGCCTCTGTCCCTAGCCACCCTGTGCTCCAGGATGGACTGGAGGCCCATAAACTCTGCTGTCTCAGCTTTGATCTCCAACTCATCAGATGACGTGGTTCGGGAACCCTTGGAGGCTTCTACTGATCCTGGAATGTAAAGATAAAGCCAACTGAGAGGCCCCTACCTCCCGTAAACCCACCTCCCACCCCCAGCCTCCCCCACTTCCCACTCCCCCACCCTGTCTCCACTCAGCCTACAGTGGGAGCCTCCTCTGGATACCCCAGCCTGGTCCTCCCCCCTGGAACAGCTACACCCAAAGGCTGAGACGCCAGGGCACATGACTCTCAGGGCCTCCTGGAGTGGAGTGTTCATGTTACCTGCTTTATTTCCTGTGTGGCTTCGGAACTGGACATCTGAGGAAATGGAAAGGTGGGCGGACTCAGGTTCTTCTTTCTTACCCTTATCCTTCGCCCCTCCCTCTTCCTCAGAGGGCAGTTGGCTCCCTGAAGTTCATCTGGGGTGTCAGGAGGGTTGACTGGAACCCTGGCAAGAATGAAAGGCCCACTATGCAGCTACAGTAGCAGCATGAAGCACCCGAGAGGTCCTGCTGATGGCTCTCAATGAAATGAGTACCTTTGTGAAAGCATTACGGTATTGACAATATTTAAATTAAGAATTAATGAGTATTTGAAATGAGACTCCAGAGAGTGGCCAGGAATCTACCTGAGTTGCAACCTCCATAGGCTGAGTGGCTTGCAGCCCCCACAGCACTTGGTGGCCAGGGCCAGCCAGACCTGCATTCCACTCCTCCCCTCCCCCGTCTGCCTTCTGGATGAGTTCCCGAGTCACATTGTTCACTGAGCTCTGTCCGCCTTCTGGGCTCTTCCTCTGCTGCTCACTGTAAAACCTCTCCATCATCTTTTCCGCTGTGGTTTTATTGTTTCATTTTATTATTCCAACTATATTAAGTTGGGAAGAGCTGCAGGAATTATTTCTGCCTACCCTTACCCGACTCCAAAGCAAGCCTTGGCCATTGGAGATAGTGATAAATCACCCTGGTTTCCTACTTTCTCCAGTTCAACTTCTCTGGCTACAGGATGGTCTGGAGATCAGTCACTCTGTTGCCCCAGAACAGGTCTCCAGTTCCTCTACTCCCACCCAGAGAAAGGAGAAAAGAAAAAAGAAAAAGGAAAAAAAAAAAAAAAAAAAAAACACAGCCCAGATCTCAAAGATCACATGCTTCTCCTGGAAGCTGTGCTGCAGGCTCTGTGGGCCCCTGGCTGAGTTGGGGCTCCAAGAGAAGCCAAGGCCCGGGTGAAGGCCGGGGAGGAATCTGGGTTCTTTTGGCTGCTGGTGAGATTATCCATTAAATCCATATTCCTCACTGTAGAGTTCACGGATTCAGAGAATATGCCGTATTCGAGCCGTCTAACGTTACTACAATATTGCTTCCAGATGAGCAAACACCCGCTTGCAGCCCAGCCCTGAGATACATGATGGCCAGATCAGGGGCTCAGCACCAAGCCTTTGTTCTGTACTTGCCTGCTCCCCACTCCCGACCAGCTCCCTCAGGAACCTCCAGGCTGCCTGCCACTCAGAAAAGTGTGAGATGCCTCAGGGCACCCAAGTTTGTGGCCCCACCCTTCAAGCAGCCTCTGGGTACAAGGCCAGGACTCTTTTCTACACTATCTTGCCATGGTCTGTTCTGAACAGGGTAGAGGTCTGCATACGTGGATTAAAGGAACTGGAAACAGCTTTTTTTTGTCTACCTGTCAGGAGCTAAGTTCTGTAGAAGCATTCCAGGCCTCCACTGTGTAGAGGGGTGGTCTTCATGTCCTTTTTGGCACCCTTGCTTCGCAAAAAAAAAAAAAAAAGAACAAATCCCTGGCAGAGTACTCACAAAAGCATGGAGTGAGTAGTCAGCCATCACCAGCTTCAGAAAAACTGGTAGCACATGGCTTTGAGGCCAAGAGCGAGTAGCAGGCAGTGGGGAAGGCAGGCATCAGGAGCTGCCAAGTGGGTCACTGTCCTTCAGATGACCAATTCCTTTCTTATGCAAGGACATGGTTTGGACAAGGGTAACTTTTCTTGCAAGACCTTAAGACTCATTTCTGGGTCCTCTACAGCATGCACTTCCTTCCATTTTGTTAGCATTACCTCACTAAGGTGGAAAGCTCAGGCATGGAGCCCTGGAGGAGATGGCAGGTATCATGCACACAGCTCATGAGTGCCAACAGTCCTACATACTCTGATGTTGGCACCAGTAAAAAGTATCAGGGTTGGAACAATCAATAACACTGCTGAGAGATACTGAGCAAGAATACCCTTGAGCAGATGTGGTCCCAAGATCACACACACACACACACACACACACACACACACACACACACACACACCTCTCTCTCCTTCCTCTTCCTACAAGTCCTCTATATGGGCACCTTACAACCCAGCCCAGGATCCCCCAAACAGACAGACACATAGCCAGGAAATGGCTAGCCAGAGTATGCTCTGGAGCCTCTCTCAGGGTCCTTCCTATCCACTAAGCTCAGGGGAGTCCAAGCTGGAGAAATCTGTGGGTGCTGGCATGGATGTTGGGCAGGAGAAGAGCAGGCAGAGGATCAGAAAGAAGCAGGAAAGAGAAAGAAGACGCAGGCTGAGGATGAGCAGGAGAGGTGGGCGGAAGCTTTGAAGACTAATCAGATACCTGCAACAGCTAGTTGGGTGGTGGGTCAGGCTCAGAGGCAATTCTTGCAGTCCCAGCAATTTGCAGCCGTGTGTGGGGGTCTGGACCTATGACACACCATGGTCAAACTAAAGAGAATCTCTCTAAAGGGTTAGGGCCACCAGCTCAGCCCATATGGGAGACTCTTGGGATACCTACATCTCATTCCCTGTCTGTCCCTCTGACCATCTTCCACCTGGCCCTTTCCTTCAATATCAACTAGCCAGAGTGGCCTATATGCCCCAGAAACAGAGCCTTAGCTTGAGTGCCTCCAAGCTTTCTGGATTGGCGAGCAGCTACATGAGCTATGTAGCTCCAGTGCCTGAGTGGGCAGGGACAGCCTGGGCAAGAACCATGCCAATACAAACCATAACCCCCCCCCCCCCCCCATGCCTCAGCCAGGCCTCCCTAGCTGACCTGTTCAGTGAAGGGTGAGCACCAAGGGATGGTCACTCTCTCCACCCCTGTGATACAGCTCAGATACCTGAGATAAAACAAGGTTTCCTTGACAACCTCAAGGCTACAGCTTTAGGAGTCATTCCTGTGCCCCATAAAGACACATTTCAGCCACACCACAGAGCACCCTGCCTTTGACCTCTCCTAGATTAATGGTTCCCACACAGTTACAGGGGCACCCCTGTCCTCAGAGCACTGACCAGGCAACAGAGGCTATAGGCTCATCCCAGGCTACCTCATTTATCTTAGAACCCAGGATTATATTAGTAGCTATTTGTATTTTACTTTTTGCATTAGCTCTTTGTATTATATAAATTTACTTCTTACTTTTGACCAGGACTATCTTCCTAAGTGATGTGATCCTCTCTGTGCCTGACTCAGTGGCTCTGACACTCTGGAAAGAAATTAGGCACAAGGCACAAAGCTCAAAGGCTAAGCACAACCTGGTGGTAGTAGATTGGGGACCCATGGCAGGAAGATTACTATAAGTTTGTAGCTATCCCTGATCTGCATAGCAAGTTCCGAGCTAACAAGGGCTACAAATCAAGACTCTATTTCACAAGCACTTAAAATAAATAAGTTCTAAAGAGCCTCTTTCTCTTCATCCCAGATCAACCTTAAAATCTGGGAGGCAGCTTCAGGTGGCAGAATCTGTGGCTAGTTTGCAGAGCCACAGCAGAGAAGTTGACCTCTGATCAGACACTGAGGTCCCCCTGGCTCTTCAGGACAGAATGTGTCCCTCCCCCATCACCAGTCCAGTTTGTGCCCCAGGGCTCAGCTTCAGGTATCCAGGGCTCTTGAGTAATGGCTAGGCAGACAAACAACTTCAGTCCTGCAGGCTGGTGAAATTCTACAGCCTGTCTCCCAGTCTGCCTTATCTCAAAGGCTCCCTAGTTGCCTAGCTCTGCAGCCCCAGGATTCTAGACTCCTGGTTGGGGTAGGAGAACACTGGAAGGCCCCCATGGAAGGGGAACCTGTGGAAGCCAGTTGCCTCTGCCAAGTGATGTGGAACTGGGTGGCTCATACAGGGCCATGGGTCCTGGTATTTCTAGCGCAGAACAACCACTCTATTTCCGTGTTTTGAGGGAGCCATGAGCAGTCTGGAGCAAGTACTACGTGCGTCCTGCATATTGGGCCACGGAGGGCGTGGCCCCTGGCTATGGGCCAGACACACAGTCCAAGCTCAACAAATCCCCACTGAGCAAGTCCAGGAATCCTTATGTCAGGTGTGGAACTATTTGGCGGGCCCCTGATTAGCTGGCCAACTACCAAATGACAAACTGAAGATTTGCACCAAACGTGAAGCCTCCCTAGCTGCCTGCCCTTCTCTCTCTGCTTGTTCAGTGTGGCAAAGGTGGGGCTTCAAGGACCCTGGCTACAGTTGTAAAGAATCTTGTGTTCCCTTCTTACTTCCAACAGAAAGGTTACATGAGTCTCTACAAGGCATTGTAGATTATGACCAGCAGTGACTAGTGTTGGTTAGGGGATGGGAGGTAAGATAGCCCCACAGTGAGTACGTGGACAGACATCTCCCCATGTGTTTAATCACAACCCACCCTGCATTTGCTGTACACCCAGTCTCTCTTCAAATCTTTATCCAGCTGTGGGAAGCCACAAAGCAAGGAAAAAACAGTGACTTACAGGTAGCTAAACAGAACTCTCCATCCCTGCCTCCGAGCCTTTTTCTATCAAGGCAACTAAACCACTATTTTCACACCAGGGCTGACTTTAGGACAGGTAAGAGAGGACAGACCCAGGAAGTCATTGCCCCCACCAGGACTATTATTTCCTAGCCTGGCCCTGCTTTCAGGAACATTTTTAAGCCTGCATTGTTGGCTCTCTAACTTTGTTTAAACATACAATCTTGTAAGAGTAGAAGAGAAGAGGCATGGGCAGCCAGGAGTACAATGAACAGCTGTGGGAACAAAGGAGAGCCAGGAAATAGAGGCAGAAAGTAAAAAAAAAAAAAAAAAAGCCACCCTCCATGGGCTGAGACCTGTGAACCTATCTGGATCTCAGGAGAAAATATCCTTAAATGCTCACTTGTCTCAGGTCCCCAGGGTCTGCTCCCTGCTCCCTTAAAGACAGAGCTCAGCACCTTGGTTCTTTAAATCAGTGTGTGCGTGTGTGTGTGTGTGTGTGTGTGTGTGTGTGTGTGTGTGTGTACACCATAGCATGTGTGTGGAGGCCAGAGGACAACTTGTAGTTGATTCTCTCTTTCTACCACGTGGGCTCTGGAAATCAGGCTCAGGTCATCAGGTTGGCTGGTAAGTGCCTTTCCTGTCTGAGCCCTCTCATCGGCCCTGACATCCCAGTTCTTTAAGGATCATGGGGAAAGCACTCAATTTTGCTGTCTTGCTTCTGAGGCTGGGAAGGGCTCATCTGCTGAGAAAGTAAGTCTCGTTTTATACCGATGACAGGGCATTGCCTCGAGGTCCCGTGGTTCAAGGTCTGTGGGGCTGCTCCCTCCAGGAGTTGAGCACTAGGCTGACATGGAACATGCCCCATCCTGGTCTCCCTTCTCAGATGAACTCCCAGATGACAGGGCTGACATGCTCCATTGTGGCTTAAACCCTTCAAGGACTCTCCCTGTCCTCGGGGAGGAGCTGGGAGCTCTGCTCCAGCCAAACATGTCTTCATCTTGCCTTCCTTCCTCCAACTTCCTCTGTACCCTCCTCCCCCCACACCCCCCTCCGTGTTACCCTTGCGTGCTCTGACCTCACTGGCACTGCCTGAGACCTGATGGGCCCCATACTCCGAGAGCCTTATATAGCCCTGACCACGCCCCTTCATCCTGTTTGTTTCTGTTATTTTTCTTGACTTTCTACCCATGGCTGGACCTGGGTCCCTCAGGATCCAGTACCACATCCACTGTTCTTCTGATTCTTCTATGCCATCCCTCCAGGGCTCAGCTCTCAGAGTACAAGTGAGCAGAGGAAGGGGCTCAAACCTTTAGATCACAGAAATTGGCCCTGGGGCCATAATGGTAATGAGAAATGAGAATAATGGTCTCACTCCTTGTGGCTTCTGGGAGGACTGTTCAGCCTCAGCCATCTGGGAACCTACGGCATGGCTTTCCATCTGGGAACCTACGGCATGGCTTTCCATTGGCAGAAGACCTACCCATTTGCCTCCACACCTGGCAACCAGCTCCTGGGACACGCACATCTATAGGAAAAGAACAGTTGAGGAAACTATGGGAAACACTATGTTGAGGAAACACTGTGGGATTTGTGTCCACCTGGGTAAGGAGTGAACCCTGACCTAAGTAACCACACAGCATCCCGGCCCCTACTTTTCCATGAGTAGCTTAAGAGTGGGCCAGGTAGGCATTCCATGGGAGCCTAAGTTCAACTCACACACATACACCTGAATTCCCAGAGAGTCTGAGAAAACCAGGTTCCTGAGCCTTACAGACAGACACATACACACACACACACACACACACACACACACATAACACACATACACACTGAGCCTCTGAATCTTTAGGGTGGAAGCCATTCTCATGTTATGCTCACAGATACTGAGTTTGGACATCACAAAACAAAACAAAACAAACAAAAACAAATGACAACAACAACAAACAAAATAAAAAAAAACCTTTCTCCTTTTTGTCATTCCAGAGCCAAATAAGTTTGCTGATGGGTGAGGCTTCAGGCAGCCCATTATTATCTTTAAGAGCCAAGTGTCCTGGTAAAGAGCTTTGAGGCTGAAGTTTCTTGGGTTCAGGGTAACAGTCTCCAAAATGGCTGTGACCTCTTGGAGTTGTCTCATTTTTCCACAGTCTTCCATTATGGAGAGACAGAAAAACCTAACTATATCAGATGTGTGACTACACCACACTGCTGGCAGGAACCCAGGGCCTGGCACTTTGTGCACCTGGTTGAAGGTAGGATAGTTTTGTAGTATGTACAATATACCAAGCCTCAGACCTCCACAATTAGTCCCCAACAGTCTGTGTGTCTTAGTGCTTAGGTTTTACAGAAGAGAGAGGGTATGATTTCCAACTCGCTAGAGGGTTACCAGGAAATGCTCTAGTATGTTAGATAGTGCAGGAGTCTTTGACACGGATGGGGAAAAAGAAAACAATTTAAAGATGCAGGACAAGCCACATTCCCCTTGCACGGATTATCTTTAGAATCAGTGATGTCTCCAAGGCATGTGCGTGCTGGCTGTGCTCGTGTCAGGCCTATTTGCATATGCAGGTATAATCTCCCTAACTCTACTGCCTTCTGAGACCATGTTGAGGTCAAGCCTCCTTTAAGCTAAGCCCACACTGGCCTTGTGTGGAGACAAATGAAGGCCAAGAGGAAGCCATTGGCCTTGAGAAGACTCCCAAAGCAAAGGCAGCCCCCGAAGGTCACCAGGCTGACTCTGAAAAAGAAATGGGCCAGGTTGGTCAGAACCTACATGTTAACCTCTGCATGCCTGGAGCCTGGAGCCACAGTACCTTTCTTTGAAAAGCTTCCATTGGAAGTGTCAACTTGAGGGCCAGTGTCTCCTCAGCCACAGAAAATACATAGCAGTACTTCCCTGATCCCACACATTGGTTACCTTGCCTTCAAAGGCTCTCATAGCCAGAGGCATCCTGGGAAAATGGTTGTTGTAGGGCGGGTTTACCCAGAGAGTGTTCACTGCTCAGCTTGGGTATTGAGAGGACTTAAGAGAATAGGAGCTGCTACAGACAGGAAGGCTTCCACTTTGGAAGAGCTTATTGAGGGAAGGGACACTATGAGAGAAGAGGGGCCATGGCCAAGAAAAATGAGTTGACAGGCTTCCATGGTTCCTCTTCTCCTCCTCTGACTATCCCTGGAACTCTACATACTACCCGATGGCAACAGAGACAATGATTATTGGGATAAGAAAGGGACATGGAGACTCCAGGGCTCCCAAGGAACACTGACCTGCTTAAGGGGTGCCTGCAGACCTCTAGCAAATACCTTCATCCTTGGTATCTGTGTCTGTAAAGAAGAATATGAGGAGACCCTCCTAACAGAAGACTTGCTAGGTGAGGCCAGTTGGTCAGTCAGAGATCCCATGGTGACACTCCCATAACTGGTCCATGACTCTGGAATGATCAGAGGACCAGAAAATAATAGCGTTTGAAGCAAACACTGGGACTCAAAGAGGTGATGCTGTTCCCAACCCTAGTAATTCGAAGGGACTTCTGTCTGTCATTGTTCAAGCTCTCATCGATTTGTAGAACAGGCTGACAGGCCTAGGCTGGAATGGACGGCAAAGGACAACCTTGTGTCCAGTAATGGTGTTCAGTCATTCCACATGTGGCATGGCTAGCCTCTTAGGCTATTTACTTGTGACCCTCAAAGCAAGTTGAGGGTGAGTGGGTAGCTGACACCTTCCTCACCAATTACAGGTGTGAAGACCTCGGTTCTCTGGCTGGTAGGAAATGCAGATCTGACTCTTGTGTCTGATACAGAGCCCACCTTCTAGAAGTCTCCCCCCACCCCCGCACATAACCCCCTTGGGGCTGCCTAGGGCCCCATCCTCTTGATAGAAAACCACATCTGGCCCCGGATACTCTGATAAGATCACCAGGGGGCGGGGACCACAGCAAGGAGACCAGGAAGGAGAGCCAGAAAGAAAAACACACACACATCCAGGCCCACATGATATACAGTCCTCCTGCCGGCTCCGAATTGCTTTATGGTGTCACCTTTCAGCATGGAACCACTTATTCTGTCAGAGTAGAGAGCCCTCTACTCTGCCAGGTGACAGCCCTAAATCGTGAGGAGCGACAGCCGTCCTCCTGCCTGGATTGAGTTTCCTTACAGTGGAGCAGGGCTGGTGGCCAGGGTCCCATTGCTGGCTCTAAGGCCAGGCCTTCCATGTGAAGATAATACCATTTGAGGAAGGGCTGGTAAGAGGGTAAAGGGGAGGTGGGAAAGGGGGAGGTCAGGCTGCCTTGGGTTTTATCTGCACCCTGGTCAGGAGCCTCATCCCCTTAGGAGGCCCATCTCAAAAACTGCACTCTGCTGAAAGAGAGATACTCAGGGGTACACACTTATGATCCCAGACAAATGCCAGTCCTATGCTGTTAAGGTCTGTACCTGCTGGCTAGTTTTGACATACCCTTAGGACTTGCCTGGGAGCACACAGAGAAGTGGTGTGTACCAAAGTCTTCTATTTAGGAGAGAGAGTCACCTATACTTGGTTATGATGGTCATTGGGATTATCATCTTGGGGTTTGGGGAGGGTTGTATTCATTTATGTATATGCACATGTGTGTGGAGGCCACAGGTCAACCTCAGGTATCATTCCTCAAGAGGCATCGTCCTTGTTTTTTGAGATAGGGTCTCTCTGGTCTGAAGCTTGCCAATTAGAAGAGGTTAATGGGCTAATGAGCCTGTCTCCATCCAACGTACCCCTAACCCCAGCTCCCGGATTGCAAGCATGTGCCACAATGTCAAGCTCTTTTTGTTATGTGCATTCTGAAGATCTGAACTCAAGTCCCCATACTTGTACAAAATGCATTCTGCTCGAGCATCATCTGTCTTCCTGACAATAGTATAGAGCTTACTTCATACCCTGCCATAGCCTCCTTGGTCCTGTGTGATGTAAAACAAGACTCCCCAAGGCCTCCATCTTCTGAGCTGTACAGTGGAGGTGTAGTGGACTCTGTTGCTGGGTACCTAGTAACCTATACCAGGTACCAAGGATAATGTTGGCCCCTGGGCACTAGGCCGAAGTCCAACAAGTTCTTGGTGTGCTAAGAATAGTCAGAGGTGCCCCCCAAGCACATGCCAGAACTAGGCTTGGCTCTGATTTAGGCAGGGGGATAAGTCATTGGGATGGAGATAAGAGTTCTAGAGGTATGTATAGATACAGCTTTAGAGAAGCTCTGAGTTAGTCCCCACATAAACAGATGGACTGTCAACATCTAAGAGAGTAGGTGTAGAGTGCTGCATGGTTCCTTGATGCTCTGGCTTCCTAACTATGGTGCAGCAACTCCTGCTTTCTATATCAGAAAAGGCTAAAACCACAGTGGAGTCCCCCAGCATTTGTCTGCTCAGGCCCCCGTCTTCTCTCTGAACTTTGAAGTAAAGCCTAAATGTGGCTGGAGGTCCCTAGGTCTCAGAGTCTGCCCTTTTATCCAGAATTGCTTATACCCCCTTCCCAGGTGTGCCATTTCCCAAGGCTAATTGCCTGAGCTGCTAGCAGTGCCAAGAACCCCAGCCTGAAGGCTCTAAACTCACACAGTTCAGGGTAACTCCAAAAGGCACCAGGGAGGGAGGCCATTTGGGCTTGAGGAGGAAAAACACCAACTTGTATGAACACTGCCTCCCCAGGCTTCCCCACACTCAGAGCCAGGGTCACCTGCCCAGGAGTTATCCTGGACTCTGAGAGCCCCTGGGGCCCAGCAGGTCAAGTATGTTCTGACTTAGAAAGGCAGGAGGCCAGCTCCTCACTTCTCAGATTCTGCTGAGCTCACTGAAACCCTAACCTTCGGGCTTCCCCACTAATTTGTGATAAGGCCGAGCCAAGAAAAACAGCAGCTAAAGACCCCAGATTTCTCTGCAAATTCCAAAGTGCTTGGTTCATTCCAGCGGGGAAGGGGCCCAAGGCAGCCGTGCGTGCAGAGCCACCTCTGCGTGGGTGCTGGGCTTGGGATGGCCTCGCAGGAGCCTGCTAAGGAGGACCACCTGCCGCTCTGGGGAGATTGCTTCCAGCTGGCCCCAGCAAGGACAAGGCCAAGGGTGGGTTAGGGCGGTGGCTTGGAGAAGCTGAGATGGCTCTCAGGATATGTGCTGACGTGGCAAGCTTAGGCAGGAGTGAGTAGAGAAATGTCCACCCAGGCTCCTGACTCAAGGACCCCTAGATCCCTGGATAGATTAGGTAACCTGCTGGCACCTCAGATAAGGAGTGATATGTTGTTTTATTTAGGGGTGATGTATGTGTACGTGTGTTGCTAGGAATTGAACTGGGGGGTCTTATATGTACTGGGCAAGCATCCTACCACTGAACTATGTCCCAGATGTGTTTGAGTGAAAGACACACCCTTCCTGGAGGCAAGCCTAGAGCTAGTGACAGATTTTTCAAAGAAGCCCAGAAGCAGCTAGGGAGATGAGAGCTTCCCTGGCAAAGCAGAAGACACTACAGACAGGGAAGTGACCCACTCCAGGCTCTGGCAGCTCCCACCCCACCCCCTCTGCTGATATGAGAGGGAGGTGTCTTGGAGTCCAGAGGGGCTTTGGGTGGGACTGTGGTGACAAGCTAATGGAGCGGGGCCAGAGAGATGGGTAAGGCCATTTCCCAGCAGGGAAGAATATAAGTTTGATTTTTTCCCTCCCAAATCATGTTATTTTTGTATTGTCTCGAGTAGAAGCTGACTTGGATATGGGAGAAATGGAGGTTTTAAAGCCATTGAGGACCTGTGCTTAGCTTGCCATGGTGACCGTTGCTTCCCTGCTCAGTGGGCAGACATCCCTACAATGGGCAGAGAGGCCTAAGTAAAACACACTAGGCCCTTCTACAGAATTGGGCAATGTACTGAGAACTATAAACCCTCCAAGACCCTAGGCAGTATCAGATCCTGCCCCAGACTTACAGACCAAGAAAAGAGAGTCTGAAGCTCAGGAAACTGAGTCATGAGTCCTGGTCACCTTGAGAGGAACAAGGTGTAAGCTACGCAAGATGTGAGTTACAGCCAGTAGCTTCATGGTGGGGAGTCTTGGGCCTCAATGGCCTCCTTCCTCCTTCCTCCTTCCACCATCCTTCTAGGTATCTCCTTAGCTGGGCCCAATGGGAAGCCAAAGGGAAGGAGCCTGGGCATGCAACCAAATCAAGTCAGTCTTCTTCAAGCATGAGCAGAAGAAGAAGGCCATAGGACAGAGGTGGCATCCAGAGTTCAAGACCATTTGTGTAAAATCCCTGAAACATAGGCTTTGTGTGGTCCGTGAGGAGGAGGGATGTTTAAGTAATCTTCTGTGGATGTTGCAGGCAGGAGTGGGTGCCTGACTCCAGGAACACCGCACCAATCCCACGAGCCCACTGACCTCGGGCACAGTAACAAATGCAAACCTCCCCGTGCCTAAGGCCCATGTGTTATCCCCACCCTCATTGTCGCCTCATCCTCTTCTTACTCTGCCCGGGAATTCTGTCCCTTGCCTTCTTCCATCTTCTTCATGTCCCAGGACCTTTGGGTGTTCCTTCCGCTTAGGACATGCAACGGTGCTACCCTCCCCTCATTCAGGTACCCGCTATCCTGTCCCTTCTTCCAAGAGCATCTTTGGGAGGCCAGGGTATGATTGTAGCCTCGTCAGTTTCTTCCTGGTCTCCCTCTAGATAGTGTACTGTGCAGAACAGAAGTGTGCTGTCCTGTGGGAAACTGTGGGACATGCCCACGTGACAGCTATCTTTCCTACAGGAATACCCTGAAAAAGTTACCCTTATAACTAGGATTGAGTCTTTAGTGCCTTAATATTGGACTGATTTCCTGAAGATACCACCCACCAGAGTCCAAATGGCATCTTCTAGGAGATTCAAACACCTGTTCATAGAGCCAGGTTTTAGGAAGGATGAGGGCCAGACTGGGTGGCCAGAACAGAAGCTACCATACTAACCCAAGCAAGAGAGAAACAGGCCATATATAAGAAAGTAGTGGCACTGGTATTTATTTTATTAAAAAAAAAAATAAGATTCTAGTTTTTTGTTTGTTTTTGATTTTGTTTTTGTTTTGTTGGTTTTTTGAGACAGGGTTTCTCTGTGTAGCCCTGGCTGTCCTGGAACTCACTCTGTAGACCAGGCTGGCCTTGAACTCAGAAATCCGCCTGCCTCTGCCTCCCAAGTGCTGGGATTCACCACCCAGCAAGATTCTAGTTTTCTACGGCAACTGTAACATACTCCCACCAACACAACAGCTTTAAAAAAGTACACAGCAAAGGGCTCTGGGCTTTAGGAATTCAAGATAGGCTCGATCAAGGCAATGTGTCTCTACCTTCCTCCTTGCTTACAAGGTTCACAGTGTTCACTGAAATAGAGTCAGGGTAGTGACGCGGCAGCTTGTCTGTGAGGCCAGTCATGTCAAGGCCCAAGAGTAAGGTAGGGTTTTATGCTGCCAGGTAGGGAGTGGTTGAGTGCCTGATAGGGATTGCCATGAAGGACACTAGCTGGTAGTGATCATGCCTTCAAGTGGCCGAGTTGGACAGAGGACGAAGATTCCAGCCAGACTGTTGCAGTGTTGGTTTTGGTGGCTACATCTACCAACCAAGCCCAGGCCTAAGACTATGTATACTGGAGCCCTAACTCTGTCTCCTAGCAGCCATGGCTCACTGGTAACTTGGTTTCCCTGAAAGAAATGGGGAGATCCATTTTCTTGGGCAATAAGCAAACATGAATCTGGGACCTGAAAGCTAACTACAGAGCCTGAGATGGGGGTACGGGGAGGTTGCGGGGAAACACTGCCTGGCATGGCTGAGGAAAGTAGCCTTCCAAAGAGTCCCTTACCAGCTCCCTGTAGGCATAGCTCAGGCTTCCCCCCACTTGAGGGGTGTTGAACTTGCCTTGGTCTGAGCCCACCCTTTGCCTCTTCCCTAGGACAAGGGATACAAGTGGATTCTAAGGGTTCCCCCCTTCAAGAACCCTATCTGTAGTCCTTATCCAGAGAACAATATAGCATGCCTTTATCCCACTGACAGAATGCTAGACCCCTGTGAAATTGAGGGTGGCATGTTCTGGTAGTATGTCAGTAGTAGAGTCCCGAGAATAGAAGCCAGTGTCACAGGTCAACCACCATCACACCCATCTTGGACAGAAAGCACAATGACTACGAAAGGGTCTGGCTGTGATGGTGTGCCTCCATTAACCTCCCTGAGGGTAGCTTTCCTCTCAGCAACAGAACAGTCCCTCTGAATAAGTCTAGCACTCCAGGGGCCTGTGACAATAGATACATGTAAGAAGCAGGCTGCCTAGGTCTAGTGGCAGGAAGCAGAATACTGGCGAGACCCCTGTGTGCTACATTCATTCTCAGAGCTACCTCCCTTTACCTAGCCAGGCCTCCTATGCTTTCGCCCTAGCAAATGCTGGATCCCCTCCCACAAATCCTGTTCTCCCAAAGCTCTAGCCATTATGGATGCAAGTTTAAGGAGTTCATTGGGCCAAAGTGGACTACAAAAGTCACTTGTATTATTATTAACACCTCCCCCCCCACCCCCGCCAGGACAGTTTAACTGGTTCTTGGGCCTTGGGAAGGGGCAACCTCCCTCAGAATTTCATAGCCATCTTATTATTCCTATGGTCTTAGTGAAATGGTTCTGGGGGTATAGATTCCTGGAGAAAGAGTATCACTCGGGATCTCCTTTCCCATTTCAGGAACTAGATGATCATTCTGAGATCCCAGATTTTTTTTTTTTTTCGAACCAGGGTATTATTTAGCCCAGGCTTGAACTACTGTGTAGCCAAGAATGACCTTGGACTCCTTATTTTCCTGCCTCTTCCATCTCTCAAGTGCAACGACACACCCAGTTTTATATAAGCAATACTGAGAATGGAAGTCAGGGCTTCAAGCATGATAGGCACCCTACCAGTTAAGCTATCCTCTTAGCCCAAAGATCAGGAGTGATTCTCTAGAGCAGCAAGCTGACTCGGGGACCTCCTTCAGCCATCTCATCTAGCAGAGTGGAGTGATGGCTGTTCTGGCCTCTAAGAGTAGCCTGCTGACCTTTGTGTGGTTCTGGGCCTCTCCCTGTGTCATCTGTAATGATTACTATGCCGTTCCTAATGTCTAGGCCTACAGTCCACTGAGCCAATTAGTGAAGCCCCTCAACTGGTTCCTGGCTGCCCCTGAGCACCGAGCCCTATAGGGCCTCTTCTTCTCACACCTTTGTCCCTTGAGTTCAACAGGTGGACTCCCAGCCTCATTTCTCCCCTTGTCTCATTGCTTCTCTACCCATGCCAAGGCCAGAAGGCAGGCTGCACGCGGGCGTTACAGGGCATCATGGCAGGGTGCAAGCCAAGGGGCCCGAGGCACCGGGTGCTTCCGACGGGGCCTGAGGGCCGTCTGACCTTTCCGGCCATGGGGCAGCGGTTGCGTGAGCAGGAACAATCACGCCAGTGTGCAAGGCACAAGCAGCCTTTTCTTCCTCAGCAGGCCGGCGCACACAGCTCCCAGCCTGGCTTCCCTTGAACAAACATATTTATTGTGGCCGCCACTGAGGGCCTCGCCTTGCAGCCGGAGCCTGGGGGCCTCTGTCCCACCCACTGGGGCCCAGGGAGGGGACCCCTGCCCTGGCGGTCCCCTGGCCAGACCCTCTTCCCTTTGGGCCCTGGCCCCACTGTGCTAAGACAGGGGTGGCTCCTGTCACAGCAGTCTGCAGAGCTTAGGGATCCTGCTAGGGGCCTGTGACCACCCACAGGCAACAGGCCAGCCAGTTTCCCTGGTGGAGCACAAACGCAAAGGCACCTGAGACCTCTTCCCATGGGGCAAGAGCTTCGCCTCTGGAAGCCTCAGTTTCCTCATCCATAAAATGGGAGGCATGATCCAGCCTCACACATCTCCAGAGCCCCAGCCCAGCATCCAGGAACTCAAAAGGGACAGCTACAGCTGTCTTTTCTCAGGCTCGCTCTCAGTCTCAGCTTTTCCTCCCATGTCCAAAGTGAAAGAGTTCCCACAGGCAGGGCTCACCAACCCCAGGTCCCTCAACTGACCTCAGATCAAGGAAGCCTACATTCTTCCCTCTGATGCGACTCCCAACCCTCATTTTTCTACAAATTCTCTATCATGCCAGCCTCCTCCCCACAGCACAACATGGAAGACCCAACTGAGCATGAAATTCCCCATGAGGATCAAACCCTGGTTATAAAAGTATGGAAGCTAGACTAGACGCCAAAGGATAATGGGGTAACACAAACTTCCAACCAGCAGCTCCTAAGAGGAGAGAAGGCCATCTTGCCAGGAGAGGCACTATAGGAGGGTCCAAACCAGACCCAGGCATCCCTTTAGGGAAGTAGGTGCGCATTCGTTTATCTCACTCTCCTACCTGAAGCGAACCCCGCCAGCCAGCAGAAAACAAAAAGTGCAAAGTTTCTGCAGGTCAGGAGGGAGACTTCTGGGCCTATGGTTTGCTCTCATTTCCTACCTCAGGGCCTTTGCGCTCATGCTCATGCACATGCACTCATGTGTACATGTGCATGCGAACACACACACACACACACACACACACACACACACACACACAC
>JADRCD010123890.1:0-16071 GCA_019843815.1 Montemys delectorum
TGGCAGTTCCTTCTGCAGGGGTACTGCCTGGAGTTCCTGCCTTGTCCTCCCTCAGTCACAAACGTAAATCTGTAAGATACATATTTTCCTCCCCCAAATTTGTTTTGGTCATGAAGTTTATCTCACCAACACAGAACCAACTGAAACAGCAATTATCCCAGTAGAGAATCTTTACTTTTCCAACATAGATGTCCTCAGTTATAGTATATTTTATAATAATCTAGGTTAAAAAGTCATATTTTCATCTATAAGTATTTAAAGTCATTAAAAAGTTGACTTTATTCTTTTATTTCACTCATACCTCAAAATATACCTTATGCAAAGAAAAATATTGTGTTTGATATTAATAAAATAATAAAATAAGCTTTGCAGAGAAGTTGGTTATTCAAAAGTAGATTTCTGAAAATATGGCACTCCTTTTGGTCTGTATATCACAGCACACAAAGCAAGGAACTCACCAATTTACTAATGAAGTGATGTGAAAATCCTCTCTGTTGAGTTCCATTAGGGAATCACAATTAATTATGCACCTTGTTTTATTATTTGTTTCATTTGCCTTTATTTTCAAGTGAAAGTTTATTTTGATTTAAAAAAAATTGACATTGCATATTTCAGTGCACATGCCTGCTTTTGTGTTGTAATATTAAGCTACCCACAGTTTAACTATCCTGATGATAGCACAGTGGGTAACAAATTTGATAAAAAAATAAAACAAATCTCAGAATTATCATTAATGATTTAGATTCTATTTAACTTCTATGTTGTAATTATGCTTATATGTTATTGAGGTACTTTCAATATCTTTGGGAATGACACAAAGGCTTTTCAAAACATATTATCTAGTGTTTAAAACATGACTCATATAATTCAACTCATCATAGCAAGTGGTTCTGATGTTGACCAACAAAACTTCAAATGTTTTTTCATAAGACAGTGTAGTTTTGACAATGATTACAGCTATTAGTTCCATGTTTAATTTCCAAATAGTCCAAACAAAAATAATTCAAAAGGTACTAAATTGGGTATCACAAACTATTGAAAGTGAAAACAGAGACTTTCAGTTATATTTGGATTTGGTCTCCAACACTTCAGTCTACATAATATGACAGGTTTACCAGCTACTCTGTTACAGTTAATAATCTCCTGCTTTCCTCTCTACAAATATAAACACGCAGAGACACATGATTCTAGTATCTCTTTTGTTTTTGAGGTCAAATATGAAATCTATAGTAATGATAATACATGTATGCACATAAGTTTAATGAAATACATTTCCTATGTTTTAAATCAATTTATGAGCATTTGTAAAAATTGTTCCTCAAAGCATCTATTACTAAATTCATTTTGGCATTATGCTGTATTGAGATTGGAAAATTTGTAAAGCTTTCTCAAACTCTGTCCATCTCACTGATATTAAAAAATTATGATTAAATATGATGATTTGCTCAAAGAAAACAATAAAAATATTTGTTTTGATATGAATATTGGGTTAATCATAATGATTTTATAAATCAACCAAATTCTAATTTCAAGCAAAATTTAAATTTATAGATGTAAAATTATCAATAAAAGTCAACAGGATGACTATACTTAAGTGAACATTTATAAAAAAAAAAGAAAAAAGAAAAGTTCTGGAAGATATATTCCTCATTTGTTCTGAGATTTGTGAAGGTAGTCTCTTAGCCACCTTGCCTTTACTCAATCTTATCTAGTCTGTTCATAGACTCTATGAACATGATCAAAAGACAAGGCTCAGAGTCATGTGCACGGAACTCTGGAAAGCCTGTGTCTTAGCAGGTGGTCCCTGCCATATCCAAGCTCCTATAAGCAGGCCAGGGAATGAAGCCTGGGAAATCCCAGGGTTATGCTATTTCTACTTTGCCAGCACAGTTTTCAGTTCCAAGGGTCATGTTACTTTTCAATTCTGCAAATCTATTAGCTTCATGGGAATATGGTCTGATATAGTGCTGGATGTTTTGTCCTTGGTGTTCTGCAAACAGCAGAAAAATTAGCTTTGGCTTCAGCTGAATTCCATCTCTAATCAGCCAGGAAACCATAGCTCACATTAGAGGACAAATGAGTATTTAATTTATACTATAATACAGTCCTATCTCCCTGTAATTTCATCCTTTTCAATACTTTTCTCCTCAGATATACTGACATGAGTCTGATTTTTAGAATAAAAAGAAAAGAATATATTAAGTTTAAGCTGCCAAAGTACAGACAAGAAACATAATTGAGAATTACCGATTTTAAAAATACACAGAGGGATTGACAGTTTATGTCTGCTACATAATAAAAACATTTTGCATATCGTATTACTGCAGTGTCTTAACAGCTTGAAAATTCACTCTGGCATTTTGCACTATCATTGCGACTATATGATGATAGCAGACTCTTGAAATCAGAGCCCTCTGATAAGTCATTCTCTTCTGCAATAGCACAATAAATAACTTTCTCATTCAGTCATTCATTACACTTTAGGACCATAGAGAAAAACAGCCACATTTGTTAAACAAGCACTGTTGTATATAACTCGTTTTTTTTTTTATCTCTTTGACATAGACTTTAGCATGGATGCATTTATGAATCAACTATTTAAGGATGCTGGGAAAATTGCTATGCATTTGTGTAAGCCCTAAGAGGACTGTTTTTTATATCAATTTCTCTATCAGAAGCTTGCTTTGAATTTGAAGAGTAAACTTTATAAAAAGACTCTTATTTTACCAACACAAAATGCTCTAAAAAACGGTAGATACTTCAACCAGCAATTTCACAATGTGATTTTTTTTTAAAGACAGTTTCTCTGTGAAGACAATGACTGTGCTGGAACTTCTTACTCTGTAGACCAAGCTAACCTCAAACTCAGAGATCCACCTAACTCTGCCTCCTGGGTGCTGGGATAACACTATCACCTGGCACATAATGTGACTTTTTTTAAAAAGAAAGTTGGTTTAAGGTGATGATTGTAAAAGTAAAAATTATCATTTTAATATTGTTTTAAGGCAGATAATTTTATGATTACATTAATTGAATTAATATAAATACTTAAAAATAGCCAAAGAAGATTCATAGCAATATTGCATTTAAAAATCTACTTTCTGAAATGAAAGTTATCCTAACTATAACTGTAGGAGCTGCAAGATCATCAGAGGAAAGAGCTCACTGCAAGGCCTAATAATCTATGTTTGATCTCTGGAACCATTGCAACAAGCAACCTGGGGTAGCAATGATCTGCAACCCCAGCATTGGTATACAGAGATGTAGACAAAGACAGAGCATAATGACAGTATCTTGCTGATTTGATAACCTTGTTCAAGGAGTGGGGAAATAATAGTCTCTACCTCAGAAACAAGATGGAAGAAAACAGCATTTCCTCTCAAAGACCAGCTTTGACAGCACAGGATAAACAGAGGAAGGCAGGCAGCAAAAGGGATATAACATCCACTATTGGGCCAATAGAGGCTAACTTCTCTGGCTTGAGTTTACTTACATCTTGTACATGTAGCCACAAGTACTGTGCTCATATGTGTTCCTGACTTTTTGTGTTTGAATGCCTTCTAGAACAGAGCACACTCAATTGCAAATATTTTCTAAAGGGTTTTAAATATTGTTTTCTGATGTTGGGATTGATTCTAATTCTTTGAATTAATCTGGGCCCCCAAATTGAGAACCTGCATGTTCAAATGCTGAAGGTCCTTATCCTCAATTGTTTTTTGATTGATCTACAAAGAACCAATGGCCAATGACTGGGCAGGTTGACTTAGGTAGGACCTTTGGAAAAAAATCACCATGATTCAGAGAGAGAGAGAGACAGATCAAATTTAGCTGCAGAAGGAAAGTCATCTAAAATATAAGTGATGTAGGTGAAAATGAACGTAGGTAAGAAGGAATATGGCCCCTGAAAGGGCTGCCCAGAAGCATCATGGACAGTAAGGAATAGGGAGATACCCAGGAGTCAGGGCAACAAAGATAAAATATAGACTTAGACGTGGTTAAGCCAGGATTACAGGATGGAAATGTGTTCAAGGCATGGGGACAATTAGAACTGCCCAGTTGTTGAGCAAGTCTAGGCATTTTAAAATTAACTGTAATGGTGTGAGTGTGTGTGTGTGTGTGTGTGTGTGTGTGTGTGTGTGTGTGTGTGTTTCATTTGCAAACACACATAGCTCCTGGAAAGGTGCTTGCATGCAACCTACCAGTAGCCAAAACGGTGTAGCCCGTTATTCCAACAACTTAACAAGAGAGAAATTAAATAGTTCTACATAAAGTTAGGTTTCAGTTCGGTACAGGATTACTTTTAAAGTCAGAGCACTGTGAAGTATTAATCACAAAGATATTGAAAAATCAACATATGTACCCTTCATGTCTACAAATTATATAAGGAATAACTATCCTTTTTAGAAATAAAGGAATAAAGGTCAGTGTTGGAAAGCTATAGCATCAGAATGGGTGCAGAATGAGCCAAAAAATGGGGAGGTAGACAATAATTCTCAACCATTTCTGATTTCCAGAGTGGTTGTACCAGTTTGTAATCCCACCAGCAATGAAGGAGTGTTCCTCTTTCTCCACAACCTCTTCAGCATCTGCTGTCACCTCAGCTTTTGATCTTAGCCATTCTGACTGGTGTGCAGTGGAATCTCAGAGTTGTTTTAATTTGCATTTACCTGATGATTAAGGATGTTGAACATTTCTTTAGGTGCTTCTCAACCATTTGTATTCCTCAGTTGAGAATTCTTTGTTTAGTTCTGTACGCCACTTTTTTAATAGGGTTATTTGATTCTCTGGAGTCTAACTTCTTGAGTTGTTTGTGTATATTGGATATTAGCCCTCTATTGGATATAGGATTGGTAAAGAGCTTTTCCCAATCTGTTGGTTGCCATTTTGTCCTATTGACAGTGTCCTTTGCCTTACAGAAGCTTTGTAATTTCATGGGGTCCCATTTGTCAATTCTTGATCTTAGAGCATAAGCTATTGGTGTTCGGTTCAGCAAATTTTCCCCTGTGCCCATGTGCTCAAGACTCTTTCCCACTTTCTTTTCTATTAGTTTCAGTGTATTTAGTTTTATGTGGAGGTCCTTAATCTACTTGGATTTGAACTTTGTACATGGAGATAGGAATGGATCGATTTGCATTCTTCTACATGCTAACCTCCAGTTGAGTCAGCACCATTTACTGAAAATGCTGTCTATTTTCAACTGGATGCTTTTAGATCTTTTGTCAAAGATCAAGTGACCATAGGTTTGTGGGTTTTCTGGGTGTTCAATTTTATTCCATTGATCTGCCTGCCTGTCACTGTACCAATACCATGCAGTTTTTATCACAATTGCTCTGTAGTATAGCTTAAGGTCAAGAATGGTGATTCCACAGAGGTTCTTTTATCATTGAGAATAGTTTTTGCTATCCTAGGTTTTTTGTTATTCCAGATGATTATGCAAATTGATCTTTCTAAGTCTGTGAAGAACTAAGTTGGAATTGGCAAGATGTCCATTTTTACTATATTAGTCCTGCAAATCCATGAGCATGGGTGATCTTTCCATCTTCTGAGATCTTCTTTGATTTCCTTCTTCAAAGACTTGAAGTTCTTTTCCTACAGATCTTTTACTTTCTTAGTTAGAGTCACACCAAGGTATTTTATATTATTTGTGACTATTGTGAAGGGTATTGTTTCCCTAACTTCTTTCTCAGCCTTTTCATCCCTTGTGTTAGGAAAAATCTTTAGATAGCTTCCTCTTTTATTGTCTGAGGACTATAAGTCTCTCTTGCTCTCTCTCTCTCTCTCTTTCTCTTTCTCTCTCTGTCTCTCTCTCTACCTCCCTTCTCCATCTGTGATGTGTGTGTTTTTCTGTGGTGTATATATAAGAGTAAAGTTAGAAAAAACAGTTGGTAGTCTTTGCTCTCCCTCTCTGTCTCTCTCGACTGACTGTAGGGGTTGCAGGTATGAAGTTCTTAAGTCTTGCCATGTAGTGCTTTTATACCTGAGCATCTCACTAGACCTGGTAATCTCATTTTACAACTCAAATTCTTAGTGTTTCGTTTAAAGGTTTTCTATGTGCTCTTCTTTCTCATAGCCCTTGACAGTCTTAAAGCAATCACAAGGGGGGAGAGAGGGAAGGTCTTGGATAGGAAATGGGACAGGGTGGAGAAGAGGGGAATATTATCTGGCATTGGCTGGGGGAAAAGGACTGAAACCCTGAGAGCCAGCAGGAAGAATGGAAACGGATAACCTAATGAGGCTGTCTAGAGATCTGGTGGGGTAGGGGGTGGATGGGTGGGGACATCCTTGTGGAGATATGGCAGTGGGGAGGAGGTATGAGATAAAGAGCAGTCACACTGTGGATTGGCAATAAAATCTGAAGTATAAAAAAATTAAATAAACATTTACAAATAATAAGATAAACCAAAGACGTGGGGTTTTGCCAGATCTTTGTAAACTGATGTGCAGTATTTGTTGTAATAAAACATGTATACTCATCTGAGTGGCACAAATGTATCATTCCAATAAAAGTTTCTAGTCCCCTAGAAAGTTACTAAATACCTATGCTTAATAGGGTGTGCACTTATTTGATGTTTATGAACTATCTTTTTTGGGCAATAGTTAATCCTATTCTAAAAGTTAAAAAAAATCATCAGCTGCTAATTATTGAGTATCTTGATAGGCAGCATTCAAATATGATGTGTTATCTCATCCAGAATTACTTAGCAGTAAGATTTAATGAGGAAAATACTCATCAACTCTTCTCATCCAGCTCACTAATATTGTTTCCAAATTGTTTGTCAAAGAATGAAGTCAAGGTGCTGGCATTTTTCTGAGCATGAAGTGAACTCTGAAAGGTTTGTTTTTTTCTCCACTGGACATGAGAGATCTTGAAGAGAGACAGGAATCTTACTTGCAGAGGAAACAGCCCTTTCTTCCCTACAATTATCTATCTTCCTTTATGTCTTAATATTTATATCAGTATATTATATTTATTAGGAATCTTGACAAACTTCTAATGCCTAACATCACTCAATCTACTTTGATTAAAGTTGTTACCTCCCCCTTCCCCTCAGCCAGCAGACTTCTGGCAGTCTCTACTTGGAGGCTACCACCTGGAGAGCTAAGACAAATGCTCTCTGCAGACTGTCAGTTCCTCTTTGAAGAAGCTGCCTGAGCACGCCCACCACCTGAGTATGCCTACCCCCTGAAGATCTTCCAAACCTCAGGACTTTGGCACCTGAACCTTTTTTTGCAGTGTTTACATTATGAAAATATCATGTAATCTAGAGATTTGGTTTCGGTTTCTCCTGTGACTATAAAAACCCTGGCTTATCCAAGAAAAGTGAAGTCTTGATTGGGCTATTTCAACTTGACTTCATGATTTCTCTTTGTATTTTAAATCCTCTATTTCAGGTCCTTTGTTCTCATCTCTGAGAGAACCCAGTTTGTGAAACTGAAGGCAGTTTCAGATGGCTCCCAAACTTGTGGATTCAAACACGGAGGATTTATAAAGGACACACTGTCAAAAGGAGAGCTCTGCCTAAAGATTCAGAAGGTAAGGATAAAAGGTCGTACACCATTCTGCATGGTAGGCAATTTTGATGCTAGCACTAGCCTTATTTTCATATTGTAGAAGTGTTGCCATGTGTGCAAGAAGGATACAGGCTAAGTTGGGTTGGCGCTGACCTGTCGTTAAACTCACCTAGGGGTGTGACATTTAAAATGAGTTCGAATGAGTCAAAAGCAGTGATACAGAGTGTAAATAAGTTGCTTCAGGCAAGGGGAATCAGGTTGGAAAAATGCATTGAAAGATCTCTCAGATGAGATAGAATCTTGTTGCTCATGGATTCAAGTAAGTAATTTAAATAAAAGAACATGGGAAAAATTGGAAGAGCTCTGAGAAATAATCAGGCAAAGAGATTCTCTCTCTGTCTTTGGGCACTTGTGAAGGAGATCATAGAGGAGAGAGATAGAGTGTCAGAAAGTGAATTGAGCTCACAGGAATCAGAGAATTCAGATAAAGAAAGTGAAGAGAGTCAAAATGCTTCCTCAGAAAGCAGAGCTACTAGGTCTCTTGGAGAGGAGTGGCTTTCATATGCATCATCTGCTATTTCTAGGTCCACTATGACAGGAGAGAAGGCTCAGAGAGATTTATAATTAAGTAAATTGGAGTTTGAAATCAAGTTGCAAAAATTGAATAATGAATTGAATGTATTAAAGGTGGTATCAGGCAAAAGAAAAGAGCAATCTTGAGACAGGTCAATCGCCTTTAGAGAAAGGAATTAATCACACGAGAGAAAATGGGCAAAACACTTTGGGAGTGCTAGTGTTTCCTGTAGTGGAAAGACTTGATCATCAAAACGAGAGAATTAGACAATATCAGAACTTAGAATTTAAGTTTATAAAGGTCTAAAAGGAGCAGTGGCTCAATATGTTCCAAATGCCCCATTTATGCAGGCACTATTGGACAATGCAATAGAGTCAAATTTAACACCTTAAGACTGGAGAACTTTATGTAAGGCTATACTGCAAGGAGGTGATTTTTTACTTTGGAGTTCAGAATGGTAGGATATCAGCAAAAGAACAGCTGTGCAAAATGCTCAGTCAGGTAATCCAGAATGGATCTAGATATGCTCCTGGGAGAAGGGCAGTATGAAGGAAATGCTAGGCAGATTGAGTATCCTGTTGGAATATATGCACAAATTGCAATGGCAGTGAGACATGCTTGAATTCAATTACCTACAAAAGGTGAGATTAATGGAAATCTAGCTGCCATCCGACAAGGCCCAGAGGAGCTTTTTCAAAATTTCGTAGCCAGGTTAGGGCAAGCTGTGAGCAGAATTCTTGGGGAATCTCATATGGACAGTCCATTTATAACACAGTTAGCTTATGAGAATGCTAATGCAGCATGTAAAGCTGCTATTCAGCCACACAAGGGTAGGATGCATTTATCTGACTATATTCACCTTTGTGTAGATATTGGACCTTCTTATAACTAAGGATTGGCAATGGCAGCTGCATTGCAGGGAACTATGGTTCAAGAAATCCTGATGCAAAGACAGGAGAATAAAGAATGTTTTAAATGTAGAACTATGAATCATTTTAAATATGATTGTCCTAAGAAATCAAGGGCCACAGACAGGCAGCAGTCAGGCGCTGCCCCAAGAATCTGTCCTCATTGTAGGAGAGGGAAGCATTGGGCCAGAGACTGTAGATTTAAAAAAGGCTTTGCAGTCCCTTAGGATGAATAATAATATGAACTAACTAGTACCCTCAGAGCTCCCAGGGACCCAACTATCAACCAAGGACTATACATGGTGGGACTGATTGTTTTGGCCCCATGTGTATAGTAGAGGATTGCAAAGTTGATCATCAATAGGAGGAGAGGTTCTCGGCCCTGTGAAGGTTCTGTGCCCCAGTGTAGGGGAATGCCAGGGCCAATAAGTGGGAGAGGGTGGGGTGGCAAGCATGGGGATGGGGGAGGCAACAGGAGTTTGTTCTTGTTGTTTTTGTTTGTTTGTTAGTTTGTTTGTTTTTTGGAGGGGAAACTGGGAAAGGAGAAATTTACATGTAAATAAAGAAAATACCTAATTTAAAAAAAAAAAAAAAAAAAAAACAAAAAGGCTTTCAAGACAATGCCTTGTCAGGAAAGAGTGGAAGGGGCAGCCCCAGGCCTCCTTTTTAAAACAACAGGCATTGTGGGGGGCCATGAGGCTGCCATCCAGCCAAGGAAATTCATCTTTGAACTTTTCAGGGCAACCCAATAAGTGCAGGATTGTATCTCTGTTCCACCTGCCACACAGTATTAACACCAGAAATGGGATTTCAAATTCTACCTACTGGAGTCTTTGGGCTCTTGCCCACAGAGACTTGGGGATTGCTTATAGGAAGAAGTAGCTCAATTGTGAAAAGATTGCAGATTTATCTAGGTGCTATTGATGGTGATTATCAGGGGGAGATTAAGATTATGGCTGCTTAACCTCATGGTGTTATTACAGTACCTGCTAATCAGAGAATTGGTCAGCTTATTTTAATCCCTCTGTATCCAATGCCTTCTAATTTTATTAAAAAGAAGAAAGAACAAAGTTGTTTTGGATCTTCTGATGTATACTGGGTACAATCTATCACTAGCAAGAGATCTATTCTTAAATTAATTATTGAAGGAACAAGTTTTGAAGGTTTAATAGATACTGGAGCTGATGTAACTATCATTATAGGACAAGACTGGCCCTCAACCTGGGCTTTGTCTGAAACAATAACTCATCTCCAAGGAATTGGTTATGCTAATAACCCAAAATGAAGCTCTAAGCTTCTAATCTGGAGAGATAAGGAAGATAATTCAGGACAAATTCAGTCTTATGTTGTGTCAAATCTCCCTGTTACTCTGTGGGGAAGAGATCTGTTGTCACAAATGGGTCTTGTCTTGTGCAGCCCTAGTGAAATAGCTAATAAGCAGAGGCCAGAACAGGACATTAGAACATCCGGAGGCCCTAAGCCTTATCCTAATAGTAAAGGTTCAAAGCATTTTCCATTATGGCCACTATCTTGCCTGTGCCCCAAATAAAATTCAATGGATTAATAATATTCCAGTTTGGGTTGATCAGTGGTCTTTATCTCAAGAAAAGATAGTAGCTGCTTCTTTGCTAGTACAGGAGCAATTGGAAGCAGAACATCTGAGGGAATCCAGTTCCTCATGGAATATGCCAATATTTGTTATCAAGAAAAAAATCAGGTAAATGGAGATTGTTATAAGATCTAAGAAAGGTAAGTGAAACATTGGAATTTATGGGAGCATTGCAAACTGGACTTCCATCTCCAGTGGGAATTCCAAAAGGATATTGTAAAATAGTTATAGATTTAAAAGACTGTTTTTTACAATTCCATTGTACCCTGAGGATTGTGAGACATTTGCTTTTAGTGTTCCATCTGTTAATTTTTAAAAACCTATGAAAAGATATCAATGGACAGTCCTTCCTCAGGGCATGGCTAATAGTCCTATGTTATGTAAAAAATTTGTGGCACAAGTCATTGATCCTATAAGGAAATAATGGCCAGTGATATATATTGCCCATTACACAGATGATGTCCTATTAGCAGGAAAAAATCCTCAGGATGTACTTTTATGTTATAGAGACTTAGAAGTTGCCTTAGCTGAAAAGGGACTGCAGATAGCTCCAGAAAAGGTACAAACTCAGGATCCGTATAATTATTTAGGATTTACACTCACAGATCAATCTGTTATTCCCCAAAAGATAGTTATTCATACGAACAGATTAAAAACCTTAAGTCATTTTCAAAAATTATTATGTGATATCAATTGGATTTGTCCCTATCTAAAGCTTACTATTGGAGAATTGAAACCTTTATTTGATATTCTCAGAGGTAATTCTGACCCAAATTCTCCTAGATTTTCAACTAGAGAAGGAATGTCAGCTTTGCAGCAGGTAGAAATAGCTATTGAAAATCAATTTGTTACTTATATAGATTATTATTTACCCCTGCATTTGTTAATTTTCAATACAACTCATGTTCCTACAGAGTTGTTATGGCAAAAAGCACCTCTCATGTGGATACATTCAAGGGTATCTCCTATACGTAATATCTTGCCATATTATGAGGCAGTAGCTCATATTTTCGTGCTTGGTAGAAAGTAAGCACTTACTTATTTTGACAAAGAGACAGATGTTATCATTCAGCCTTTTACTTTAGATCAAGATTCCTGGTTAAAACAACATAGCATAGATTGCTTGCTCAGATAGGATTTCAGGAAATTATAGATAATCATTATCCTCAGAGTAAACTGATAAAATTTTTAAATGTGCATGAAATGATATTTCCTAACATGACTTCTTTACAGCCTTTGAGTAATGCCCTTGTGATATTTACTCTAAAGGACGAGCTGGATATCTTATGAATAATAAACAGGTAGTCATAGAAACTCCTGGTCAGTTAGCTGAATTAACAGCAGTTTTAAATGTGTTTCAGGCTGTGACTGATGCTTTCAATCTTTTCACTGATAGCCTATAAGTGGCACAATCAGTTCCTTTGTTAGAAACATGTACATTTAATTTTAATACTACAGCAAGATATTTATTTTCACAATTGCAAAATGTCACTCTTATATGAATAAATCATTTTTATATTGGTCATATACGAGCTCATTCTGATCTTCCTGGACCATTGGCTTCAAGTAATGATTGTATTGACAGAGCTCTTGTAGGAGAAATTTTAGTTTCAGATCCTGTTGCACTAGCTAAACGTGAGCATGAAAAATTCCACCTTTCTAGCCATACCTCAAGACTCAGATGTAAAATTTCCAAAGAGCAAGCAAGAATGGTTGAAAAACAATGTCCTAACTTTGTTACATTGTCTCCAGTTCTGCATTTAGGGGTAAATCCAAGAGGCCTTATGCCCAATTATATTTGGCAGATGGATATAACTCATTATGTGGAATTTGGAAAGCTTAAATATACACATGTCTGTATTGACACTTGTTCAGGATTCATATTTGCTTCCCTGCATTCAGGAGAAACCTCTAGAAATATAATTGATCATTGTTTACAAGCTTTTAATGTTATGGACTTACCTAAACTTTTTAAAATGGACAATGGGCCAGCTTACTCTGGCATAAATTTTATGTCAATTTGTAAAGAATTTGGCATCAAACATAAAACTGGAATCCCCTATAACCCAATGGGGCAAGGGATTGCTGAACGATCCCACTACACTCTTAAAAATTGGCTTTTGAAAACTAAAGGAGGGAATTTGTATCCTCCTAGATCTTCAAAAGCACACCTTGCCTTTGTGCTATTTGTTTTGAACTTCCTGCAGTCTGACATCAAAGGTCAGTCCACTGGCATCCTAACACTTCAAGTTTGTATGCCATGATGAGATGGAGAGATCCACTCACTATTACCTGGAATGGCTCAGATCCTGTTTTGGTTTGGGGTAGAGGGTCCATGTGTATTTTTTCTCAGAAGGAAGATGGGGAAAGGTGGCTGCCTGAAAGATTGGTCCATCAGGTGAATGCAGGTCCACAGCCTTCTTAGTAAGTATGCTTAAATGCACTGCTGAGAAAATCTTTTTCTTTGTTCTTTTGTTTTTAAGCTGACAGCTTTTTCTGTCACTCTGGAAATGCTGGTTTAATTCAAATCTGCTTGCTCAAACCTGGAGCTAAATGAACAGTCAAATTTGCTTGCTCATGCCCAGAGCTAAAGTTTGGTTACTCCTACAGTGTTTAGCCCTTTCAGGCTGGTGCAGTCCTGGAGTTTTCAGCCTGAAGTTACTAATCTGCAATTGAATTGAGGCCTGTTCTCAGCAAAGGCTCCCAGAATTGGAGCTGGTATTTTGCAACTCAAGCAGGTGCCTACACTCATCTCCAGCACATTGGCATGCAGCTTTATGAGGACTTCAGATAAGATGGCTTCCAGAAATACTGTGACAGCTGTGCACATTGCAGGCAGTAAAGACATTAAATGCGTGGGAATGCAGTACAATTTGAGAATCTGTGTTCAGTGGGTTAGGTCTTTGGCAAAGAAATCAACCTAAGACAGAGGCATGTACCGACTGGCTGTGTTTTGAAAAAACACAAAATGGGCCCAGTTTGTAGAATTCAAACTAGATGCATGTGATTCTCTACGATGGGTAAGATATTTTGCCTGTAGATATTATACTGCACATAAGATCCACCAAGGCACTGTGAAAATTCCCATACAGGACTGTGATGTGTGATTATGCCTTAGTCCTGCTGTTTTCTAAATAAAAAGGAAGGAACTGTTACTTCTGCCTTCCCCTCAGCCATTGGACTTCTGGCAGTCTCTACTTGGAGCCTACCACCTGGGGAGCCAAGACAAATGCTCTCTGTAGACTGTCAGTTCCTCTTTGAAGAAGCCACCTGAGCACACCCACAGCCTGAGTATGCCTACCATCTGAAGATCTTCTGAACCTGGGGACTTTGGCACCTGAACCTTTTTTGCAGTGTTTATGTTGTGCAAATATCATGTAATCTAAAGATTTGGTTTCAGTTTCTCCTGTGACTATAAAAACCCTGGCTTATCTAAGTAAATGAGGTCTTGATTGGGCCATTTCAACTTGACTTCATGATTTCTCTTTGCATTTTGAATCCTCTATTTCAGGTCCTTTGTTCCCTCCTCTGAGAGAACCCAGTTTTGTGAAACTGGAGGCAGTTTCAGAAAGTAACAATAAAAGATGAAATTTTGAATGGTTAGAAAATGATTAATATTTATACAAAGTGTTTATTTTCTAATAAAATAAAATAATAAATTATTATTTCTTATTTTACCTAAAGACTAAAAGAAAAAATTATTCCATTTTATTTTATACTATTTTAGGTTTTAAACAGCTATTAGGCTTACACAGTTTTTAACAGTAAAACTAGTGTTAATAATTATATCATTAACTTAAAACTGATAAGCAATAAATACAATATTATATTTCAAAATTTTGATATTATAATTGACATTAGAAAACCATCTAGAGATTTTTTCTCTGGGGTCTTGCTAGGGCAGGACCAGCCGGGGGACATAGACCTCAGGAAGTGCAGGGGAGTCACAGGACTGCAGAGACAGGAGTCTCTCAGCTTCTGAGGGACAGAGCTGGCTCAGCGATCACCTCTGCCTCCTCCCTGCGAGAAGAAGGCCTGCATCCTGAGCGGGCTTTAGCCCCAGGAATCAGCCAGGAGGCATAGGCTTCAGGAAGTGCAGGGGAGTCACAGGACTGCAGGGACAGGAGCCTCAGCTTCCGAGGGACAGAGCTGGCTCAGCGATCACCTCTGCCCCCTCCCTGCGAGAAGAAGGCCTGCATCCTGAGCGGGCTTTAGCCCCAGGAATCAGCCAGGAGGCATAGGCTTCAGGAAGTGCAGGGGAGTCACAGGACTGCAGGGACTGGAGTCTCTCAGCTTCCGAGGGACAGAGCTGGACCAGCGAACACCTCTGCCCCCTGCCTGCTAGGGGAGGACTTCCCCCCAAGGCCGGCTTCAGCCCAAGGACTCAGGTGAGATCTGCCATTTTTTCTCTGGGGTCTTGCTAGGGCAGGACCAGCCGGGGGAGATAGACCTCAGGAAGTGCAGGGGAGTCACAGGACTGCAGAGACAGGAGTCTCTCAGCTTCCTAGGGACAGAGCTGGCTCAGCGATCACCTCTGCCCCCTCCCTGCGAGAAGAAGGCCTGCATCCTGAGTGGGCTTTAGCCTCAGGAATCAGCCGGGAGGCATAGGCTTCAGGAAGTGCAGGGGAGTCACAGGACTGCAGGGACAGGAGCGTCTCAGCTTCTGAGGGACAGAGCTGGATCAGCGAACATCTCTGCCCCGTCCCTGGGAGCACAGGGCTTCCCTCCAGGACAAGCTTCAGACCAAGTACTCAGGCGGGACCAGCTGGGAGGCACAGGCCTCAGGAGTGGAAGGGGAGTTGCAGGGCAGCAAGGAAAGATCAAGCTCTAAGACACCAAGAATTTCTAACACCAGAGATCAAGAGATGGCAAAAGGCAAACGCAAGAATCCTACCAACAGAAACCAAGACTGCTTAGCTTCACCAGAACCTAGTACTCCCACCTCAGCAAGCCCTGGATATCCCAAAACGCCAGAAAAGCAAGATTTGGATCTAAAGACTCATCTCACAATGCTGATAGAGGAACTTAAGAAGGACATGAATAACTCCCTTAAAGAAATACAGGAGAAAACAGATAAAGAGATACAAGCCCTTAAAGAGGAAACAAAAAAATCCCATAAAGAATTACAGGAGATCACAAGTAAACAAATAGAAGCCCTTAAAGAGCAAACCCAAAAATCCCTTAAGGAATTGCAGGAAAACACAAACAAACAGGTGAAGGATCTGAATAAAACCATTCAGGACCTAAAAATGGAAGTAGAAACAATAAAGAAATCACAAAAGGAGACAACCCTGGAGTTAGAAATCTTAGGAAAAAAGTCAAGAAACGTAGATGCAAGCATCACCAACAAAATACAAGAGATAGAAGAGAGAATCTCAGGGACAGAAGATAACATGGACAACATTGACAGAACAATCAAAGAAAATGCAAAATGCAAAAAGACCCTAACCCAAAACATCCAGGAAATC
>JADRCD010123900.1:0-10199 GCA_019843815.1 Montemys delectorum
CCCTCCTTTCCTTTCCTTTCTTCCCTTCCCCTCCCAGGATATCAGAAGCACTCTAATAAGGTTAGTGGCAAAGTGTCTACTTCTTTCTTTCCCATAGACATTCATCCATACATCACCCACCTAGCAATTGCCATGCAAATAAACCACATTCTCAATTTAGGGTAAAGTCGTGTATACATCTACAAATGCTCAAATGTGTTCTCAGATACTGCTGTAGATCTACCCACTTGTGCAGCAGTGGAGTCCGTCTGAGCGGATCCAAGTCTCTATGTGGGAAGTCACTCCTGTAGATCTACCCAGTGGTGGGGTCCATCAGATACTGCTGTAGATCTACCCAGCAATGGGATCCGTCTGAGCAGATCCAAGTCTCTATGTGGGAAGTAGCTCCTCCAGGCCTTGTTAGAGGAAGATGGCTGTCTGGGGACATCATTAAAAGAGAATAATTCTGGGGCTGGAAAGATGGCTCAGTGGTTAAGAGCACTTGTTGCTCTTGCAGAGGACCCAGGGCTCAGTTCCCAGAACACATACAATAGCTCATACCTAGTATGATCTCCATGAACAACTGCATGTATATGATATACATACATACATACATGTAGGTAAAATACCCAGACACATAAAATTAAGTATCTTTTAAAGATTCATTCCATTGATGACCGACTTTTTAAAAAAAGTTGACAAATTCAGATAAATTGAAATTATATATATTTTCTCATCATAATGCAATAAAATTTAAATCAATAAAAAACATTCATTTTTTAATTTAAGTATTTTTTAACTTTTAGTATTTTAAAAATAATTTAAAAAATTAAATATTTTTTAAAAGATTTTTTAATTTTTTTTTTTAAATTCCAAGACTCTGCCAATTCTGTGCCCCTAGATGTGAAACCAGAAAGTGCCGGAAACCTGAGGCTATATCCCCAGAGCTGGGCCAAAGGATCCGGGACTTCCCCCAACAGGCCATCCCTCTGCGGCAGGAGATGAAGACATTTCTGGGTAAGGAAACCCCAGCCTGGGCTTAGGAATGGTATCTCCCCTCCACTGCCAAATGACGGTCCTATGTAACACATCTCATTTCCTTCGGTACCCTGACTCTCTTATTTGCCAGGTCTGCTAAAATCTTACTCTTGGGATGATGTGGCTGCAAAGAGACAGACATAATAAAAGTGAGGACTGGGGAGCTGGGGACCAACCTATTAGACAAATCTGATCAGGTGACACGACGTAGTAGAAAAATAATGATTAGCAACATCATCCATGGCTCTACACCATCGAGGGTTCTCAGAGGCAGGCGTGACGCATTGTGGGTTCTGTGGGTTAACTACAGCCAGTGGCAGTATCTGCCTCACCGCGGGAGCTGATCCTTCCTTCTTCCTTTGCTTTCTGTTGCTGTTTTTTGTTTGTTTGTTTTGTTTTGTTTTGTTTGACTTCTGAAAGTTGAACCTCAGGCTTGTGTATGGTAGATATGTGTGCCTAGCCTTTTCCCCTACTTCTTTTTATTGGAATGGCTGTCTAAACTGAGACACCCTTTTAGGGACAGAACCGCACTCCTTTCCCAGAAGAGGGAGTCATAATGGCAGGCAGCCAAGAAAGCTTGAGATGCAAGTTATGGCTTTCTGCTCCCCACCGACAGTGAAGTCATGAACAATGTCACATATTCCTAAATGTCACACCCATAAAAATGTCCCCTGGGAGGACATTTCTGGAAGCCTGCTTCCTGCAATGGGCTAGACAGTAGAGGAAGTTTTACTCTAGTCAAAGGGTGACTATTGACTGGCCTAAACATTATTGTCAAGTGGAAGAGAAAAATGAACCTATCTGTCTATCCCCTAAGTAGATGAATGTGAAAACAGAGAGGAAGGCAAGGCAGCCATAGTTCCTGTCTGCTCAGAGGTGGGGTAGCAGGCTTCTCCTTGAGTTCTAGGCCAGGAGCATCGGTAACCCCTTGTGAGATATCTGCATCTCTGCAGCCCTGCCCCAGGGTGTCTGGATTTGAAATCACAGTAAGTGTTCTAAGACATTTGGATGCAAGCAAACGTAGAAGCACTCACTGGTCTAGAGGACTCCACCTCTATTCTCTCTGTTCCTTCCGTCCTCGTCGCTGAGTGTTCTGCGGCTTTGAGACCAATGAAATCTCATCTTGTCATTATTTCCTCCTCACAGAAAAACTCTACTTTGAGTTGGACTATGAACCAGGTAAGCAACCCTGCATTAGGATGGGGAGAACTGTAAAAAGTCCTGAGTAAGAGAAACCATGTTTCTGGGTTCTGCAGAGTGTGTTAAAATAATCATGTAAACATTTACACATTACATACACCCACATGACATGTAGCATACACACGCGTGTATATAAGCATACATACATACCCGTATCAGTAGACTCCACATTCAACCCCAGACAGAAAAACACTGGTTTGTAGTGGATATGGTAAGATCCCTCTCTTTTCAACTCTCCCTAAATAATGTAGCATAGCAAATATTTTCATGACGTTTACATTGTATTATACAGTATAAGCAACCTAGACATGATTTAAAGAGTGGTTGTGTGTGAAGGTGGCTGTGGTTGACGGGGGCTGTGTGCGTATGAGGAAGCTGTTCGGGAGGAGAGGTTAGCCATGTATGAGAGTTGCTGTGTATGATGGTAGTTGTATGTGAGGGATGCTCACATACTGTATGTGGGAGAGGCCTTGTATAAGGAAGGCTGTGTGCGGAAGAAGGTGTGTGCAAAGGAAGGCTGTGTGCAGAAGAAGGTGTGTGCAAAGGCGGTTGTATGAGGAAGGCTGTGTACAAGAGAGATTATGTAGGAGGGTGACTATCAGAAGGGTCATGTGTGAGGTAGCCTGTTGCGAAGAGAGGCTGTTGGTGAGGGAATCCTGTATGAGGAGGATGTAATGGGAAGCCGTGGGGGTGCAGGGGGAGGGGAGCAGCCATGTGTGAAGTATGTAATGTGTGAAGGAGCACTGGGCATAGAGGCTGCATGAGACTGGCTTTGTGTGAGAGCAGTGTGTGAGACAGGATATATATGAGGATGCCGTAGGAAGAGGGGAGGCTGTGTGTACAGATGTATGATTGGCTGTGTGAGGAAGGGAGGTATGAGGCTGATTGTGTGTGAGGTTGGCTGGGACTTGGGGTAGGGAGTGTCAGAGAGGAATGTTTGTGAGGAGGATTCGCGCATGTGAAAGTGGCTGTGTGTCGGTATCAGTGTGCCCTTGTACAAAGAAGCTGTACTTGAGGGGGAACTACAGAGACGGGAGGCCGTGGGTAAGGCTACAGAGAGTCAGGGTGGCTATATATGAAGAAGCAACTTGTGAGGGTGCCCATGTGGGAGGCAGGTTGTGTGTTAGGAAGCCTGTGTGCTTCACCAACAGGAGGCTGGACCACTAGTCATGAGCTGTACAGCTTTCCAGACGATGGCAGACCAAGCAAGGGCAGCATACTCTTCATCACTGACTTTACTGGCTTTAACGTGCACATACACTCCCTTGACATCCTTTTAGGATGTAGATTTTTAGTCTGTAGGTCTCACCAGTCCTTTGGTGGTACCCATGCTCTGGTACACACCGCTGGTTCAACAACAGCATCCAGGTATGCAAGTAAGCTTTCAGGCCATCCTAGTAGGTCGTAGCATTGACCTATTGACATAACATGTTCCTTGTTTTACTTCACAGCTCATGTCTCTCTAGACCCCCAGACTTCCCACCCCAAGCTCCTCCTCTCTGAAGACCACCGGAGGGCTCGGTTCTCCTACAAATGGCAGAATTCACCAGATACCCCACAGCGCTTTGATCGAGCCACCTGTGTCCTGGCCCAATGTGGCTTCACAGGGGGGAGACACACTTGGGTGGTGAACGTCGACTTGGCCCATGGAGGCAGCTGCACTGTAGGTGTGGTCAGAGAAGACGTACGACGGAAGGGAGAACTGAGGCTGAGGCCAGAGGAGGGAATATGGGCGGTGAGGCTGGCTTGGGGCTTTGTCTCAGCTCTGGGTTCCTTCCCCACCAGGCTGGCCCTGGAGGAGCAACCCCGGAAGGTGCAGGTGTCTCTTGACTATGAGGTAGGCTGGGTGACCTTTGTCAATGCTATCACCCAGGAACACATCTATACCTTCACTGCTTCTTTTACACAGAAGATCTTTCCCTTGTTTGGACTCTGGGGCCGAGGGTCCAGTTTTTCCCTGAGCTGTCAGGAAGGTTCAGTTTCCCTCCTCTGAGTACAAGACTGGAATCAAGCACCCATGGGAGGAGACCCTCCGCTGGGTCACCAAGCACTAAAGTGAATGTTTAGACATTGGTGGCGCGTGTCAGTAAGGGGGAAGGTGGTGGGACCTTTAGTTTCCTAGTTGCTCAAGCCTTTCCCTGACGCCCATCAGATGCTCAGGGCGTCTGGAATCTTGGCTGCTGCTGGCTGTTCTCACCACTGTTCATCAGCGGGCACAGGCATAGATGTACAAACAGTGCTGGGTTTTAAGCCTAAAGACCCGTATTCCAGCTGAAACCTTGTAATCAACCAGCTGCGTGATTTCAAACAAAACGTCGCCTGTTCATTTTGTTTTCTTCCAAAGATATTAGCTAATTTATGCGTATCTTCGAGAAACACTTCGGAGGAGTGGACGTGATTGAAATACACTATGTCCATTAATTAAATTCTGTAAGGATAAGTAAAAAAAAAACATTATTTGAGAAGGGAGCATCTTCTTTGTCCTGCCGTCACGTGCCACGCCTCTGACATAGCTTCTCAACACATTCCTCCCACAAGACTTTCAGGGACATTGCGGGCTCCAGCCACCTCCGTGCCTGCTGACATCAGCCAGTGGGCTGAGCTGCTGAGCCTGTAGGGGGATAGGTGAGTAGCCCCAGCACCAGGTGGAGGTGGATGAGCTGGGCAGAGTGTCCACCCAGGTTCAGAATAGTCCCATCACATTTCAAGGGATGACCCAGGGAAACTCTATACCTTAGTCCTCACAAGCCCACATGGTCCCTGCAGGAAGGACTCCAAATATAAGGAGTTGGCACCAGTTTCTGGTGGCCATCATGAAAGGCGACCACAGCAACAGCGGCAGGGTCCTCTTGGATTATGTGGGCTCTGGGACTCCCAGTGGCACCAGTCTCCATTGCTGCGTCTGCCTGTTGTACCAAATGGGACAAGCCACTGAAGTGTGATAAACCCGTTCTTACCAAGAGGTCTGATGATCACCGTGGCAAGTTCAATGCGGCGGCCTTGTACAAGAAATGCCACCTGGGAGAGCCCTGGTGGCTGGCACGGGTAACCAAGCAGAAGGGATGACCACATGCCCACGCTGTACTAGCATCTTTCTGGGAAGTAGGGATGGATGCTGTGGACTTCATATTGTCAAGTTGTGCGGAGCGTGCTATTTTTCCTCCTCACGGGGAGGGCAAAGGGCTAGTCTCATCTGTGAGTGGTTTAACAAGGAGACACTCTGAGTCCAGAGCCAGGCATAGTGCATCTTCAGAGATGTGTTTTTAAAGGCTGTGTCCCCACTGAAACCAGGATGAGCAGAACCCAGTGGGGTTGCTTGGTGTGTTAATGCTGTCTGTTCAGTGTCAAATAAAAATAAAAGGCATTGAATGCAGAGAAAAGGAGAAGGGAGGACTCTCAGAATCAAAAGATTCCTGGCAAGAAACAAAAGCCGAGTGTCTGTCTTAGTTGCTACTTTCTTGTTACAATAAAGACACTAGACTAGGACAGCTTATACAGAAAGCTTATTTGGGGTTTACCGTTTCAGAGAGTTAGAACCCATAGCAGATTCATGGTAGAGAGCCTGGAGCAGGCAAGCAGGCATGGTGTTGGAGAATACATCTTGATCCACTAGCATGAGGTGGGGGAGCTAACTGGGAGTAGTGTGAGCTTTTTGAAACCTCAAAACCCACCCACAGTGACACACATCCTCCAACAGAGCCAAACCTCTGAATCCTTTCCAAACAATAGTTCCACCAGCTGGGACCCAAGCACATGTGAGCCTATGGGGGGGGGGGGGGGCATTCCCTTTGAAAACACCACATCATCCTATTCCGCAGCGGATTTGGATAAAAGCTGGTAACAGAATGAATACAAGTCCCAGAGAAGACACTGTGGGACTGCCAGGCTGCCTCTGTTAGGCTCCACATACGTCGGCTTGACTCACTATTGATGCTGAATCACGGTCATCCATCAAACCTGCCCAGGAGAGCAGGAAGTTTTTATTTTAACCTCTAAAGTGTGGTCATGTTTAAATTAGGGATCTTATTTGCTTTTGTCTGTAACACAATGGGTAGCTAGTTGGTTCAGTAATACAATATGGACAACCTTTCAAAAAGAAGAAAGAATCAATTTTTTTTTTCTGTGCTAGCTATGAACAAACCGCGGTAGCCATTGGTAATCTAATATGGAAAGGGAGCACTGGGAAGAAAGTGAAGTGTGGTGGCTGCTGGGAGAGGAATTTGCCTGGGTATAATGGCTGCTCAGAGGAGGGGGTGCTGCCGAGAAGGGGTTGCTACAGAGGAGTAACTTTCTCCAGGGTGTTCAATATTTCCTATAAAATATATTTCTAAATAATAATGGCATAAGCACGTGTCTATATAATGCTAAAATATACTCACAGCCTCAAAGTCTCATGTTGCACTGAAATAGACTGTATTTTCCTGTTTCTTTGTACTGGTTTTACTTGAGTGTTTAAAATGACTGTGAAACTCTAAGGTATGTGTAGATGAAGTTCTCTTTTTGCTATAAAACTTCATGCCCCTTATCATCCTTACAGATAGTAGATCTCGGTGTGAACTATTGTCATCTCTCGGTTTTGCTTTTTTTATGTGTGTGTGCTTTGTGTATGTGTATGCATGGTTATATGTGTGGGTACGTGTGTTCATGTTTGGGGGATGTGGTTGAGGTCGCTGTCATATATCTCCCTCAATCACTCTCCACTTAAGTGTCTCTTCCCGAACCTGGAGCTCAGCCTTGCTGAACCCGGAGTTCACCCACCGGGTCTGGTTGGTCTAGCCAGCTAGTTGGGGGTTCTCCTGACTTTTCCCTGCAAGCGCTGAGATTACAAGCAGCTGCTTAGCTTTTACTTATATTCTGGGAGATCCGAACTCCAGTCCTCATGTCTACACAGCAAGCATCTTATTTCTGGAGTCATCTCCCCAGTCTTTAGTATGCCCTGTTTGACATGAAGGAAACAGTTGTATGTAATATTATATGTATGTACTGTCTGTAGGTCGAAGCAGGAAGACCAGAAACTCGAGGCCAGCCTCTGCTACACAGTGAGACAGCAAATTTGACGCTAGCCTGAGCTACATTAATCCCTGTTGAAAAGAAGATAGAGGAAGTGTGTGTGTGTGTGTGTGTGTGTGTGTGTGTGTGTGTGTGTGGTGTCACACGGTCATGCACACATACATAGTGGCATGAATAAGGAAGAGAAGGACAAAGCTGAGGCTTAGTGAAATTTGTTTATTTGCACGTCCAAGAACATACTGCAGGACTTTATAACCCACGTATGATTTCTGAGCTCTTAAACTCTATTCTAAACTGTCTTGTTTGAAACCTGGTGGTCGAGTGGCCCTGGTGAGCATTTTGACACTGACTATGCTCATTACAAGTGACAGCAATTCCGAAAGACCATTTGTATCTTTCCTTCTCTTTCTTTCTTTCTTTCTTTCTTTTTTTCTTTTTTCTTTTTTTCTTTCTTTCTTTCTTTCTTTCTTTCTTTCTTTCTTTCTTTCTTTCTTTCTTTTGTTCTTTTAATTTTTTTACTTTTGGTTTTTCAAGATAAGAGTTTCTCTGTGTAGCCTTGGCTGTCCTGGAACTCACTATGTAGACCAGGCTGGCTTCAAACACAAAGATCCACTTGCCCCTATCTCTTGAATTAAAAGATTTGTTTACTTTTATTTTATGTGTATGTGCACATATATATTTATATGTGCACCACTGGTGTAGACCCAAAAAAAGTGTTATCTCTTGGAACTGGAGTTTCAGGCATGTGTGAGCCACTATGAGGGTGCTGGCAATTGAACCCTGGGCTTCTGGAAGAGCAACCAGTGCTCTTAAACAGCTGAGCTGTCTCTCTGTCCCCTTAATTTCTATTTCTTAAACTGAGAAGTAAAACTCCTAGAATGTAAAGATATTCTTTTTTTTTCCCAAGTCTTGATTTTTATTACTTAAAAAAGCTGCATATTTATTTTGCTTTCTGACTCTGTGTTTGTGCCTTCAACACTTTTACAATGACCTTCTGCTCCTCAATTAGGAAAGCCGGATTGATCCTGTCACAGACACACTTGGAATGCATGAACCCACCATAGGCCCTGACGTGCTTCTTCGTCTTAGACAATCTCATAAGGACTTTGGGTCTCACAGTACGAACCCCTCGCAGTCTGCCTGGGCACACGCCACATGTGGATTTAGGTGCTTTCCCAACCTTCTTGGTGTAAAGGTAAACAATCCAGTTGCCAGGGGTTCGAGACAGCCTAGTTTTGTTAGAGGCTCTGTTGTAGGAAAGCCTATGACGGTATGTCCAATGCTGGCCCATCCTGAGTGCTTCTAAGCACTGTCCCCAGGAGAGGAAGATACTCTAAATTAACAGTGTATGCTCCTCCCTAGGTAACTTGAGGCTTACTCCCTTTTAAAGGCGGTCGATGGATCTGATGATGGCTTCCCAGTAAGGTGATTGATAAACCTACAGGCTGTTCTTGCTGGAGCCAGACTCCATTTGTTTCCCCCAAGAAGAGCTACAGTCTGTCTAAAAGCTCCAGGCTCCCAGTTGCTCTTTACCAGACCCCAGAGAAGTGTCACACACTTCACCTGACATCCACAGGTTAACTCCTGATTTTTCTCTACTTACATTGTAAAAGGTTTCTATCATAAAGAAAAGAGACCCATCCCGGTTGGTTTAAAAATAATAAGAAGAAAGTTTATTATAAAAACAGATGCAGGGACAGGGTGATTAGTGGGAGTATTTTCAGTTCCCAGAAGTGTCTATTTCCAACTTTACTTGTGGTGTTGGAAGGATTTACTGCCACTGTAAGGCCTAGGCTCCCTGATTCCTGTCACCTGGAAGATGGAGGCCGCTCTAGGAATCTAGGAGCTGCCCACATATCTTTCCCCTCAGCATCCCTAACTTTAGCAAGAAGAGTCTCCAGAATGTATCTCTTAGGAAGAAAGAGTCCATGGCCACTGCAGTTGACCTCCATCACTTCTGCTACATTCCTTTGATGAGAAGCAAGTCACCGATGCCACTCATACTCCAGAGGACAAAGTTACATGTACCTGAACATGAGGGTGAGGGCTGTGGAGATCACCCTCGAGCTTGCATGCAACAGTCATAATGAACGAACAATGCGGGCTGTACAGACAGGAGGTTCAATCAGAGTCAGAAGAACCCAATAAACGTGCCAGGCTCCGTACGCTGAGACGGGCTCACTCTGCTGTGTCATCCAGATGCTGCGATGCCCACGAGACCATGGGCAGTAGGTGCCATCAGCAGCACACAGTTACACGGGGATTGTGCAAATGGCCCTGGATGTGATGGAGATCTGAGATGCCTGGCCACAACAATGGGAGCCACAAGCTCGAGCCTGGCTTAGGAAGGAGACTATGTCCCAGCGTCAGAAGCTAAGGCATCAGATGGGAGCGGTGGGGATGAGAACACACCAAGAGGACTAACTGAGCTTTGGACTGGCTGGAGAAACACGAGAGAGAAGTTCTTCTAATTTCTGTGGCGCACTCCTGAAAACAAAGACATCATTAATTCATATATATATTCTACTGATCTTCTGCTGGCCATGTAGTATGACGGTACCCAAGTATGTCTCCTTGACTTTAATTTAGCCCATACACAACACATCTATGTTATGTGGTCTGCATGTGTCTTCATATGTGGGACAGAGGGAGAGGGGCTCATACCTGTCCAGTAAGTCACTGGCATCCTGGGAAAGAAAAGATGACAATCAGTCAGTTTCTAGGTTCTTGCCACTGAACACGCTTCCTGGTTCATGCTTGAGGGCCTCTCTGCATTCTGGCAAGAGAGCTGAAGCATAGCACCTCTCCTCACTCTGTTGTGTCATGGTGTAGCCCTGTACATGACACCCTCCCCACATGTACACACACAACACATGCATGCACACTTGTGCTCGAGAGAGCATGTGTGAGCAGGTACATGCACAGACCACATGCACACATGCACACACACACATGTACACACCCCCACAGAC
>JADRCD010123904.1:0-11601 GCA_019843815.1 Montemys delectorum
TTCCAGGCCCAAAGGACAGTCACATCTTTCAAGTTGGTACTGCCCTATAATCCAGAGTCAGGGAACATGAAATCAGAAGGAAGATTAACACTGTCTGAAATGCATTCCCAGACTCAACAAAGCTCCCTCAAAAGAGGTGTTTAAATCTCAACTCTCCCATCACAGAGAATAATTACTATGTAAGCACTCATCTCTTCTTATACACTTTGGTCTGTCCAGTATTTGATGCAAAAGATTAGAAAGATTGTGACGTGAGGTCACAGAGGGAGGTGAAAGTATGGTGGCTGATTTACACTGAAGAGCACTCCTCTTGTGTCATGTTTCAAGAATATTTAGTAGCAAGTTAAAACATCCAGAACTGAAAAAATGCAAACACAGAATTCACTGTAGCCAGAATGAGAGCTTCTTCAAGTCTTCAATTGAACAGGGAGTTTAACTCAGTTTTAATGGATAGAAGATCTGCTACTATGTTTAAAGCAGTAATTTTTTTTCTCTTTTGTATGCATCAAACCTGTAACAATAAACATTAAGCTTCCAAAATCATCCCTGATCCCACGAAGAACTCAATGTAATCATTCTCTTTTATTAGGTCTATAAAATATTATTTCTAACAACACTTTAGCAAAAACCAGTTGAATAAAAAATAAATTCTTATTTATTGATCTTAAAAGACTACTGTGTAGTAAGCTAATAAATTTTGAGAACAACCTTTCACAGAATTAAAAAATTATTCAGTTATAGAAGGAATTATGTTTACCTTTGGCAATCATAAAATTCAGTGCACTTAAATTGAGGAAATTTCTTGAGGTTAGCTCTGAAAGTATATACACACAAACAACAAAAAGGGGCCCAGAAAATTATATTTATGTGACTAACATAATAGCCAAAGGAACATAGGTTATCAATTTGAGAGTAAGAGGAGACATGGAAGAAGTTGGGGAGGGCATTTGGGAGAGACTGGAAGGAGAAAATTGAAGTGGGGAAGTGATATAATTATCTTAATTAAAATCCAAAAATCTTGGAGATCATGCATTACTAACCCAGTAACAGCAAAATTGTCCTTATGAGGAGTCTTGATTTACAAAATGCAGAGGTGTTTCAGCATAATACCATTAAGCAAAGTGTACAGTTGCCCCCACACACACTTATCACTGGTTTAGGTTCCACATTTCCAAGTGCAATAATCTAGAAATGTTAGTTGGAAATGTTCTTTTTAAATCAGTTCAGTGGGCTATACCTCAATATTAATGGTCCTTTCCTATCATGCAGAAAAGTTTGAGAATGGTCACTAGTATGAGAGCAACCAGAAACAAATTTTTAAAAACAAAGGTATTTTTCTCTTTTTTTTACATTTTAAAAGTTATTTTTATTTTTGACAATTTCGTAAATGAATACAATGTGTTTGAGCATATGTGTCTCCTTCTATCTTTTTTGTCCCGCTGGCCTCCTCTTTTTTTCCAAACTTGTCTCCCTCTAACTTTTATGCCTTTTACACACACACACACACACACACACACACACACACACACACTCACACCCCTATCTTCAGAGGGAAAAATGAGATGCCCATGCAAAAATCACAGCATAGTTCATATACCAGCAGAAATGTTTAGATAAAATCTAGAGGGAGCAGGTATTGTCTCTAACTCAATAGATCAGAATCTTGCTCCTTCCAGGTTGTGAAAGGTTACCCCCAAACATGAGATTAAAGTGGGGGGAAAGGGCTGTAAATAGACAAGACAATGTGCATGTACACAGAAAGGAATTGGACTAGAGAATAAGGTAGATTTGGAAGCAGAGTAAAAGAAAGGCCAGGCCAGGCAGACTTTTTGTTTGTCAGTGGTGCTGGAGATCGGACCTAAAACCTCACACTTGCTATTTAAGGGCTCTACCACTGAGTTGTCAGACTCCAAAGCAGGGTAAAGAGAAGGTAGGTATTTACTGTTCCTGACATGAATCCTGGGGAAGACAGAGGTGCCTGGTATCAAGTAAAACTAGCAACTTTGAGAATTACTTCTGAGCCAGCTCCTGCACTACAACTAGCACTACCGGAGTAAGATTAACAGATGTGTGTGGCTCTTGACAGTATCAGAGAGAGAGCATCTAGGCAACACTGTTGAGGTGAGGCCAGTGAGTTGAGACAGTGAGTGGTAGGCTTTGTATAGGAAATCAGGCAGTAAGACAGTCTGTCATGATATCAGACCTAAGGGAGAATGCAATATGAGAATTAGAGTAAAATCTTGTGGTTCCACACTGGGAGCAGGGGCCCTTTGAAGAAACACTTCTTTCTTCTCACACTACAGGTTTGATTACTAGAATGCATCAACTATTCTGAAGTCTTCTTATTATACATGTCTTTAAGAAAACTTACAAGAGGGTGAAGGTGAAGTATTTCAACTGATTTGGATTGTAAACCTAATAACTACACATATGTACATTCCTTTCTTTTTTTTTTAAAGACAAAGTGGTTTATTTTAGCTTATAAGTTACAGTGTGTAATTGATGCAATTCAGGTAAGAATTTAAGCAGGAACTTGAAGCAAGAACCAAAAAGATTCTACTGGTTGGTTCTTTTGCAGGTCTATACTTAGATAGCTTCCTTTCTGGAGCCCAGGGATGTTGATGCTCTTGGTGGCTGGTAACTCCTACAAAACTTAACTATCAAGGAAAATCCCCATAGACATGCCAATAGGCCAATCTGATCAAGGCAATTCCTCTGTCAGATGACTCTAGGCTGTGTTGATAGTTCATGCTAACCAGGACACTTATGGTTACCATTTATAAAACAAATGATTGTGTTATTAACAATCCCCTAAAAGGGACAAATGGAAGGAATATATAGGGCAAAGCACCCTGGAAAGTTCATAGTCTTTTCATGTATTTTCCAGGTGCAACACCCCCTAAAAAATTCTTCCTACCTTGCCCTTGAGCATTTACAAAGACTTATTCCATTAAAGATCATTTCTTTGCCCTCTCCTCACATGAGATTCAGGGGTAGAGCAAAAATGTATAATCCCCTAATTACCTGGTTGGTTCACTTGGCAATTAGAGTCAATAGTGAGGCCATTCAGGATCCTGCAAAAACTAACTCCTTAGAACAAATGATGTTCATATTATCAAGAACATTACCAAGATGTTAGGAAATTGTATCTTTCAGACAGTCCACATTCTTAGGAAATTACAAAGGTCTTAGAAGCCAGTATTTAGGAACCAGAGTAAAATCTACACATTAGTTTGTGGCAGTGCTATATCCCTAGTCCAAAAAACATGTTTCTTTCTTTTTTTCTCGTTTTTTTAAACTTTTATTGCATTATAATGAGAAAAGTTACATGATTTCAATTTATCAGAATCTGTTAACATTTAAAAACATATTTTAAGTAAATAGAATTAAATCACATTCTTGTTTCCCTTTTATACCCCCATCTCCTCCCAGAGACCCTGCTTCAATACCTACAATATCTTTTTGTCATATTCCTTAAAATTTATAAAATATTATAACAAAAATAAGTATTATAAAAGTTGTTTGATATAAAACAACAATCAATTAAACAATTTTATGTAGATGCTCATCTACAGCAATAGTGAAAATACATTTTTTCAATATAAATTTTAAATAACTCCAAATATATTAACTGTATATTTCAAAATAATACTTCATTACTAGTATTTTCTTAAACAAACATAAATATATAAAGTCTTTTTGTTTGTTTTGTATTTAGTAGAGTTTAAAATATTGGCTCTTTCTGTGGTTCAAGCCCAAAATAAGAACAATTTTTAGACATTGGATTTCATTGTAATAAGGCTGTACTTCAGTGACTCTCACATCACCATAGGATTTTACCTCCATCGTAGCTAAGCTGAGAGTTGACAGTTCTGCTGCACCAAGAAATGAATTGTAGGCTCAATTTTTAGATACAGACTTCCTTCTATGGTCAAAGCTATTTGACTTGAGTGAGTGACTTTATTCTCAGCCCACAGAGAACAGGTTACATTCATTTAAGAAATGGTGTGTGGTGGGCGTCGCGCGGCCGAGACCATGGTTGGAGGCAAAGCTGGAAAAGACAGTGGGAAGGCCAAGGCTAAGGCAGTGTCTCGCTCACAGAGCTGGGCTCCAGTTCCCTGTGGGCCGCATCCACAGACATTTGAAGACTCGCACCACAAGCCATGGACGGGTGGGCGCCACTGCTGCTGTGTACAGTGCTGCAATTCTGGAGTACCTCACAGCTGAGGTGTTGGAGTTAGCAGGTAATGCTTCTAAAGATCTCAAAGTAAAGCGCATCACTCCACGCCACTTACAGCTTGCAATCCGAGGTGATAAAGAGCTGGATTCACTTATCAAGGCCACCATAGCAGGGGGCGGTGTGATCCTGCACATCCACAAGTCTCTGATTGGAAAGAAAGGGCAGCAGAAAACTGCTTAGGACGTGAGTCGCTAACCTGCTCTCCTCGATGTCTGTAACTGGGGCAGAAGGTACCAGTGCGATGTGTGGAAAAGCATAGACAATTGCTGTAGACAAGATAAAAGACACATTTGTATGTTTTTAGATTCTCAGAGTTTGATAAGTCCCTTTCCCTGTGGTCACAGTCATATGTTGATTGGCCAGGTTTCTCCCTTGTGTTTTATACAAAAATAGAATTGATAAAACATTTTTTACAAAAGTAATTTGTCTCAGTATTTCTTCATGATATGTGAGAAATACTTTGTTCACACCTGGTCTTGGCCATATTGCTTGCAACCCCAGCGTTTGGGAGGTGTGGGCAGGACCTTCAGAATTCATGCTGACCTTTCTTACATTCCAAGTTCTACCGCAGCCTGGACTACAAGAGACTGTCTGAAAAGAAAAAATATACTTTGTTCAGACATTGACATTTTAAGATGCAAATTAGTTATTCAGAATAATCTTAAAGCAATGTAGTGTACCTTGATTGGTATAGTGTTAGTTTGAATATCAGATATAATCAATTTTTAGAAATATGTATTTATTAATGTATACAGTGTTACGCCTGCATGTGTGCCTGCAGGCTATAAAAAAGCACCAGATCCCATTACAGATGGTTGTGAGCCACCATGTGGTTGCTGGGAATTGAACTCAGGACTTCTGAAAGAGCAACCAGTGCTCTTAACCTCTGAGCCATCTCTCCAGCCCTCATCAAGGAATGTTACTACCCCACTTTATGGGCATGCTGCCCATTGTCCACAGGAATTAATAATCTACTGAGAAGACAGTTAAGGTAGTAGATAAGACAGTGGAGTTAGGATACAAACCTAGGTCTTTCTGGCTTCAGAGCGCACACCCTGACCTAGAAGTGATGCAACAAAATCAGACTTTTCTGATTCGTCCCTGGAATTCTTAACTTTCTGTGGTCACTCACTGATCACACTAACCTACAGTAACTTCTATTCTTTATGATGTCTAAATAACTTCAAGATGTAAGTTAATTCACTAGTAAATGTGACAGCCAAAATTTTATTTTTCTTCAGTATGTCTTTGTGAGAAATTGATGTTTTATAATATAACAATATCAAAACAGTTCATTTTTGAAGAAATATTTTATTATGGAAATTCTGACAAATGCACAGAAATAAAGAGACTAGCAGTAGTGTGACAAAAAAAAAAAAAGAAAGAAATGGTGTGTGTATTAAGATGGTCTATCCATAAAGTCATTCAACAACTGTTTCAGTAAACAATGGTTCTGCTTGGAGGATGGCACAGATATTAGGTGAGGGTAAGAGTTTGGTTCATTGGCTGTGATAATTCGGAAAAGCATTCATCTTAGAGAAAGATTAACTTATAAAGTCTTCTTCTTCAAACTTGATAATAGAGTTACAAACGTCAACAAATCATTCAGTCTCACTCTTTGTTGTTCTCTTACGAGCAACCTCCCTAGTTAATCATCTATGTTTCTTTTGGGTATATAAGTATTTTTGAAATATATAAACTGTTGTGAAAACCATAGTATAGTGTAAAAACATGAAATAAACAATTCTACTAATAGAGAGGCTGAGACAGGAGAAGCAAGATTTCAAGACCCTTATGTTGTACACAGCCAGACACTGTCACAAACAAATGAGCTGAAAGTTTATATAGACTGTACAATATTGGACATATTTCTCCAATTGCCAAATTAGAGAGGCCATTGGATGACAATCAACAAATTTCTAATTCCTCATATGTTTGGATTTCAATTGATTAGGATATGTTGGTAATATTAATTTTCATATTAAGATATTAAGAAAAAGTAATTGTCACTTCCTATTGTTTTTGTTGTAAGAGGTGGAATTAGGTTTGTGTGGATTTGTTGAAAGACTACCTTCTTGCTTCTTCTAGGGTGTAGTTTTGCTCCTTATGTTGATGTTTTCCATCTATTATCCTTTGGAGGGCTGGATTTATGGAAAGATACTGTGTAAATTTTGTTTTGTCATGGAATATCTTGTTTTCTCCATCTATGGTAATTGAGAGTTTTGCTGGATATAGTAGCCTGAACTGGTATTTGTATTCTTGTAGGGTCTGTATGACATCTGCCCAGGATCTTCTAGCTTTCATAGTCTCTGGTGAGAAGTCTGGTGTAATTCTGATAGGCCTGCCTTATATGTTACTTGCCTTTTTTCCCTTACTGCTTTCAAAATTCTTTCTTTGTTTAGTTCATTTGGTGTTTTTATTATTGTGTGATGGGAGGAATTTCTTTTCTGGTCCAGTCTATTTGGAGTTCTGTAGGCTTCTTGTATGTTCATGGGCATCTCTTTCTTTAGGTTAGGGAAGTTTTCTTCTACAATTTTGTTAAAGAAATTTACTGTCCCATTACATTGGGAGTCTTCACTCTCTTCTATACCTATTATACTTAGGTTTGGTCTTCTCAATGCGTCCTGTATTTCCTGGATGTTTTGGGTTAGGAGCTTTTTGCTTTTTGCATTTTCTTTGACTGTTGTGTCAATGTTCTCTATGGTATCTTCTGCCTCTGAGATTCTCTCTTCTATCTCTTATATTCTGTTAGTGAAGCTTGTATCTATGACTCCTGATCTCTTTCATAGATTTTCTTACTCCAGGGTGGGCCCCCTTTGTGATTTCTTTATTGTTTCTATTTCCATTTTTAGATGGTTTTGTTCATTTCCTTCACCAGTTTGGTTGTGTTTTCCTGTAGTTCTTTAAGGGATTTTTGTGTTTCCTCTTGAAGGGCTTCTAGCTGTTTACCTGTGTCCTCCTGTATTTCTTTGACGGTGCTATTTGTGTCTTTCTTAAAGTCCTGTATCATCACCATGTGAAGTGATTTTATATCTGAATCCTGCTTTTCCAATGTAATGGAGTGTCCAGGACTTGCTATGGTGGGAGAATTGGGTTCTGATGATAAGTGACCTTGGTTTATGTTGTTTATTTTCTTATGCTTGCCCCCACCATCTGATTAACTCTAGTGCTACCTGCCCTTGCTAAATCTGACTGGAACCTGTCCTTCCTGTGATCCTGGTTGTGTCAGAACTCTTCAGAGTCAAGCTGTGTTTGTGAACCTGTGATTCTGGGATCCTGTGATCCTGGGCTTGTTAGAGCACCTGGGAGTGGAGCTTCCTCTGGGTCTTGTAGGACTGGCTGCAGAGCTTGTGCCCAAGGTCTGCTCAGGACACCAGCCCTGGTATTTTTCTCTTAACAATAAATAATACACAACTTTTATATAGTGTCTATTACAGCATCTTTTACAACTACCCTATGACTAGCCATTGGAATTAATCCCTTAGTGTTCCTGACTGATAAACTTTGCCATAGGTGTGTGTATATAGAGAATAACAATATATTTTGGAATCAGTACTCTCTGCCATATATTTATGAAAGACATCACCATAAAATAAGTTTAACATGTATATTAACAACTAAATCATCTTTGCCTGGAGAAGATCCTCTGCCACAGGGCTCCATACCCAAATAGCACCAGGAGGGAGCGAGCCTCCCAGGAGCACGGACAGGCTTGAGAGCACAGGTAGGACCACCACTGATGCTCATAGGAACCTACCTGGAACCCTCATGACACAGGAAACAAGAAGTTGCCTGGGACAGGACTCTTCAGGTTTCCATCTATGCCCAGAGCTGATCCTGTGCCACAGAGCTACATACACAAATAATGCCAGGAGAGAGCTGGTCTCTCAAGAGTGCCTACACACCTCTGAGCACAGTTCAAACCACTACTTCTCTTCTAATTCCTGGCACAAGAGGGACCCTCACAGAGCCACCAGGATACAGGAACCAAGAATGGGCTAGGGAGAAGATCCTCCTGGTCTCTCTCTACACCCCAGAGGTGTCCCTGTACCACAGCTCTCCATACCTAAATTCCTCCCAGAGAGAACTGGTCTCCCAGGAGTACTGACACACAGTCTTACAGGATAGAGAAGCCACAGTCAGAGACAGCAAGACCAACTAACACCAGAGATAACCAGATGGCAAAAGGCCAGCACAAGAACATAAGCAACAAAAAACAAGGCTACTTAGCATCATCAGAACCAGGTCTCCCACCATAGCAAACCCTGATTACTCCAACACATCAGAAAAGTAAGACTCTAATTTAAAATCACATCTCATGATAATGATAGAGGAATTTAAGAAGGACATAAATAACTCCCTTAAAGAAACACAAGAGAACACAGATAAACAGGTAGAAAACCTTAAAGAGGAAACACAAAAATCTCTTAAAGAATTAGAGGAAAACACAACCAAATGGGTGAAGGAAATGAACAAAACCATCCAGGATAAAAAAAAAATGGAAATAGAAACAATAACGAAATCACAAAGGGAGACAACCCTGGAGATAGAAAACCTAGGAAAGAAATCAGGAGTCATAGATGCAAGTATCACCAACAGAATACAAGAGATAGAAGAGAATCTCAGGTGCAGAAGATACCATGGAAAACATTGACACAACACTCAAAGAAAATGCAAAATGCAAAAAGCTAATAGCCCAAAACATCCAGGAAATCCAGGACACAATGAGAAGACTAAACCTAAGGATAATAATTAAAGAAGAAAGTGAAGATTCTCAACGTAAAGAGCTAATTAATATCTTCAACAAAATTAAAGAAGAAAACTTTCCTAACCTAAAAAAAGAGATGACCGTGTATATAAAAGAAGCTTACAGAACTCCAAATAGATTGGACCAGAAAAGAACTTCCTCCTGTCATATGATAATCAAAACACCAAATTCACTAAAAGGAAAGAATATTAAAATCAGTAATGGAAAAAGGTCAAGTAACATATAAGGGCAGACCTATCAGAATTATACTAGACTTTTCACCAGAGACTATGAAAGCTAAAAGATCCTGAGCAGATATCATACAATCCCTAAGGGAACACAAATGCCAGCCCAGAATACTATACCCAGCAATTCTCAATTACTATACATCAAGAAACCAAGATATTCCATGACAAAAACAAATTTACAGAATATCATTCCTCAAATCCAGTCTACAACGGATAGTAGATGGAAAACACCAACACAAGGAAGGAAACTACACCTTAGCAAAACCAAGAAAGTAATCTTTCAACAAACCTAAAAGAAGAAAATCATACAAAAATAAAAATAACATTAAAAATAACACAGAGCAACAATCACTATTCCTTAATATCTCTTAACTTCAATGGATTCAATTCCCCAATAAAAAGACATAGACTAACAGACTGGATATGTAAGAAGCATTTTACTACATACAGGAAACATACCTCAGTGTCAAAGACAAACACTACCTCAGAGTAAAGGGCTGGAAAGCAATTATCCAAGAAAATGGTACTGAGAAACAAGAGGGAGTAGCCACTCTAATATCAGATAAAAACAACTTTAAACCAAAAGTCACCAAAAAAATGATAACAAAGGATACTTCATACTCATCAAAGGAAATATCCACCAAGAAGAACTCTCAATTCTGAACATCTATGCTCCAAGTGCAAGGGTACCCACATTCATAAAAGAAAATCTGCTAAGGGTAAAAGTACACATTACACCTTACACAATAATTGTGGGAGACTTCAACACCCCACTCTCATCAAGGAACAGATCAAGGAAATACAAACTAAAGAGACACAGTGAAACTAAAAGAAGTGATGAACTAGATTTAACAGATCTCTATAGAACATTTCATCTTAAATCAAAAGTATACCCCTTCTCATCACCTCATGGTATCTTCACCAAAATTGACCATATAATCGGACACAAGTCAGACCTCAACAGATATAAGAAGATTGAAATGATCCCATGCCTCCTATCAGATCACTATGGATTAAGGCTGGTCTTCAATAGCAACAAAAAAAACCAGAAAGCCCATATACACATGGAAACTGAACAGTGCTCTACTCAATAATAACTTAGTCAAGGAAGAAATAAAGAAATTAAAGACGTTTAGAATTTAATGAAAATGAAGGTACAACATACCCTCCATGTAGAAAACAACAATTCTCTGAAAGAAAATCTTTGTTGTAGGTTCCAGTAGTCAAGCATTATGGGTGCTACCATTGAAATTTAGCATCTTGATAGGCCTCAGGGATTGCAGGGGAGTCGCAGGACTGCAGGGACAGGATCCTCTCAGCTTCCGAGTAACAGAGCTGGATCAGCGACCATCTCTGCCCCCTCCCTGCTAGGGAAGGGCTTCCCTCCAGGACAAGCTTCAGCCAAAGGACTCAGAGCTCAAGAGATGACAAAAGGCAAATGCAAGAATCCTACCAACAGAAAACAAGACTGCTTGGCTTCACCGGAACCTAGTACTCCCACCTCAACAAGCCCTGAATATCCCAAAACACCAAAAAAGCAAGATTTGGATCTAAAGACATATCTCACAATGCTAATAGAGGAACTTAAGAAGGACATGAATAACTCCCTTAAATAAATACAGGAAAAAAACAGAAAAAGAGGTACAAGCCCTTAAAGAGGAAACAAAAAAAAATCCCATAAAGAATTACAGGAGATCACAAGTAAACAAATAGAAGCCTTTAAAGAGAAAACCCAAAAATCCCTTAAGGGATTGCAGGAAAATACAAACAAACAGGTGAAGGAACTGAGTAAAACCATTCAGGACCTAAAAATGGAAGTAGAAACAATAAAGAAATCACAAAACGAGACAAACGTGGAGTTAGAAATCTTAGGAAAAAAGTCAGGAAACATAGATGCAAGCATCACCAACAGAATACAAGAGATAGAAGAGAGAATCTCAGAGGCAGAAGATAACATGGACAACATTGACAGAACATTCAAAGAAAATGCAAAATGCAAAAAGACATAACCCAAAACATCCAGGAAATCCAGGACACAATGAGAAGACCAAACCTAAGGACAATATGTATAAAAGAGAGTAAAGACCTCCAACTTAAAGGGCCAGTAAATATCTTCAACAAAATTATAGATGAAAACTTCCCTAACCTAAAGAAAGAGATGCCTATGAACATACAAGAAGCCTATAGAACTCCAAATAGACTGGACCAGAAAAGAAATTCCTCCCGCCACATAATAGTCAAAACAACAAATGCACAAAACAAAGAAAGAATACTAAAAGCAGTAAAGGAAAAAGGTCAAGTAACATATAAAGGCAGGCCTATCAGAATTACACCAGACTTCTCACCAGAGACTAGGAAAGCTAGAA
>JADRCD010123913.1:7428-17445 GCA_019843815.1 Montemys delectorum
TCTCTCTCTCTCTCTCTCTCTCTCTCTCTCTCTCTCTCTCTCTGCTTCCTGACTCTGGATGTCATGTGACCAGCCTCACACTCATGCTGCCATGCCTTCCCCTTTGATGGACTCTGTGTCCTCAAACCATGAGCCAGAATAAACTCTTACGCTGCTTTTGTTGGGGTGTTTACCACAGCAACAGGAAGAGAATGAAGAGAAGAGCCAAGGGACATCTCAGACTTGGGGGCATTTTCAGTGCCAGTGTTCTGATTTATGTACAGCAAGGGCAATAAAGGCACACAGAAGGGTGCCTCAGATACTCGCATGGGGATTATCTCGGTGACAAAAAACATAAGTGCTAAAAACCTTAATTGCCAAGCCAGTAGACAAAGGTCATTATCACCATGAAAATGAAAATTATCTCACTACTTCTGGCTCATAATCCAGAAAATTTAAAAAATTTTTAGATTTGATATCAATTTTTAGTTTGATATCAATATCAGTTTTTAAATTGATAAATTCAGGGGCTAAAGGGATGGCTCCGTAGATAAATGACACAGTTACTACTCTCGTAGCAGAGATGAATTCAGTTTCTAGCACACATGTGGCTGCTCACAACCACCTATTACCCCAATTACGAAGAATCCAGTTTCCTCTTCTGGCCTCTGAGGTCACTGTGCAAATGTGATACACACACATGCCTGCTAACACTCATGCACATAAAAATAAGTAAATCTGGTGAGCTGGTGAGATGGCTCAGTGGGTAAGAGCGCCGACTGCTCTTCAGAAGGTCATGAGTTCAAATCCCAGCAACCACATGGTGGCTCACAACCACCCGTGACGCCCTCTTCTAGTGCGTCGGAAGACAGCTACAGCATACTTACATATAATAAATAAATAAATCTTTAAAAAAAAATAAGTAAATCCTATTTTAATTTGTTAAAAAAGGAAACATTGATAAATTTGGCTATATTGTAAAATACAAAGACCAAGCTGGGCATAATGGACCAAGCTAGGTGTAATGGCTTGAGTCTTTAATGGTGGCATTTGGGAGACAGAGACAGGTAGATCAAGTTCAAGACTAGCCTCATCTAGTTAGAATTTCAGGCCAGCCAGGACTACATAGTGAGAAAGGAAGAGTGGATAGGAATATTTCGAATCATCTAGACTAGCCTGGTCTAGTTAGGCCAGCCAGGGCTACATAATGAGAAAGAGGAGGACATAGGAATATTTCCAGTCCTTTAGACTAGCCTGGTCTACTTAGAGTTCCAGGCCAGCCAGTGCTACAAAATGTGAATGGGTGGAAAAATATCTCCATCCCTTTATCAACAATATTTTCTATAGTAAAGGTCCCCTACAAATTAATGAGAAATGAAATGGAGCTTTCAGCAAAAGCAGTAGGGGATAAAAAGTGGATAGTCACAAAGAAAGCCCAGTGCCCAGCATGGATGGGAGCATCAATCACATTTGGAAGGAGATGCAAAAATTCAAACCATGCTGAGTTACCCAGACACTGATCAGAACAGCAAGATCCGGAAACCTCAGCTCTCCCAGAACTTCAGGGAGGGTCCAGAGCTTGAAAAGGCGATTAGGTAACAAAGAGCTGACAAAACAGATCGGGGACCCAGCCCTGTTCCCTCCTGGGAACTTCTGTGCCAAGGAGAAGTCTGCAAACGACAAGCCGGCATGGGTTATGTTTGCAGCTGTGTTCTTAATAACAAAACGTTATCAACAACCCAGGGAGAGAGTCGGTTCAATATACATAATGTGGAGCATTCTCCCAGAGACTCTGCTATGTGAGGGAGAAAAAAAAAAGCCAGACATCAATGGCCTCTTTGAGTAGAGAGAAAATAAGGGCCTATCTGCCTAATTGTTTGTTTCTGCATATTCAAATCATGGAGGAACATGGGAGAAATAAAAGCAAGCACAGAGCTGCAGGGGTGAGAGAGATGCTGCCCAGCCAGGTGCCTCCAGCACTCCCGCTTTGGGTCATGTGAATGCCTAAGCATTGCTTGTTCAAATAATTCTAAGTATTAAGACCTCACTAACTGCCAGCACACACAGCATGACAAAGGACCACACTATGGAAGGGGAATCGAGCAGCCTGTTGCCAATGGTTACATCGATGGGCAGAGGATTGGGAGAGGGGAGGGTGTACTTTCAAAAAGTGCTTGAGAATTACATTACCTGTGATGAGCATCCACTGTGGGTGAGGCTTCCTGTCCCAGAGCATCTACAGCTTTTATAATTACCTCCTACTCTTGTCTAAGTAAAACCAGCCCCCTTTTGTTTTTTTATCATTCCAATAAAGGATGGAATTCCTTCCAAGGAGATGGCTCTGTGGGTAAGGGGGCTTGCCACCAATCCTGACAACTTGTCTTTTGTCCTGGGATCAACATGGTTACCAGAGAGAACCAACATAACAAATAATACATAATAGTATACATAAACAAATAAGCATAAAAAAATCCCAATATATATATAAAAGTGTCGTTTTCAAGAGAAACCCCAAATGAACAGACTTTTTTACATTGTAGAAGGAAAACATTCAACCTTCTTTGTGCTGATTACCTGTAAGAAAGAGGTTTTTTCCTTATTGAAAGCATCTTAATGTTTCAGTTATCATAGGAGCATGGGGCTCTGAATTCAGACACATTTTTACATTACTTATTCATTTTGCTTTCTTAAGTCCACTCTAGAGCCAGGTATGATCGTGAATACCTGTAAGCCCATCACATCACTCTAGGGGCAGAAGCAGGAAGGTCTCAGGTTCCAGGCCAGGTTTAGTAACACGGTGTGACCCAGTATTAGAAAACCAAACATGGGCTGCGCCTTTAGTGCCAGCTCTCCAGAGGCAGAGGCAGAGGCAGAAGCAGGAGGATTTCTGTGAATTTGAGGCCAGCCTGGTCTACATAGTGAGTTCTAAAACAACCAGCACTACATAGAGAGACCCTGTCTCAAAAAAAGAAAAAAAGGAAGGAAGGAAGGAAAGAAGGAAGGAAGGAAGAAAGGAAGGAAGGAAGGAGAGGAGAGGAGAGGAGAAGAGAGGAGGAGGAGAGGAGCCTCAGTGTGCTGTGGCTCACATGCCCAAAAGCAGGCACACAAAAACAAATTAAATAAATAAATAAAAATCTAATAAGAATTTGCTGGACGATGGTGTCGCACACCTTTAGTCCCAGCACTTGGGAGGTGGAAGCAGGCAGATATTCTTTGAGTCTGAAGTCTGCCTGGTCTACAGAGTAAGTCCAGGACAGCCAGGGCTATACAGAGAAACCCTGTCTCGAAAATAACAAAACAAACAAACAAACAAACAAAAGTAATAAAATCTGAAAACAAACCAAAGAAACAACCCAACCCCCAGACATCCTAACTCTTCAGGGAAGAAAATGTGTTCTTTCTTCCTGAGGTACACTTTCATGGCATATGCACCGTTCGGAGATGACTAGTCCTACTAGACAACCAACCCTCTGTAAAAATGAGGGCTTTATCAATACATTTGCAGTTGCCAGAACAAAATGCTTCTGATAGATATGGTGCTATTTTTCACGTTTCTGTTTTCCAAAAAGTATAACAAAAGCATTTTTTTTTAAATTACCCCACAAAACAAGGTTAGCTGGGCTCCTGGGGGGCTCTCAGAGACTGGGCTGCCAACCAGGGAGCCGGTGTGGGACTGACCCAGGCCCTCTGAACATATGTTACAGCTGTGAAGCTCGGTCTTCTTGTGGGACTCCTAACAGTGGGATTGGGCTGTCTCTAACTTTGTTGCCTGCTTTGGGGACCCTTTCCTCCTACTGGGTTGCCTCATCCAACCTTAACTGGAGAGGAGATGCCTGGTCTTACTGCAACTTGATGTGTCATGGCTGGTTGATACCCATGAGAGGCCTGCCCCTTTCTGAAGGGAAATGGAGGAAGCATGGATGAGGGGAAGGGACTGGGAGGAGAGGAGGGAGAGGAGAGTGCAGATATAAAAAATAAACAATGTTAATGGTGTGGTCGCACGTGTACCCAGAAGGCAGAGGCAGAGGCAGAAGGATTTTTATGAATTTGAGGCTAGCCTGGTCTACTCAGCAAGTTCCAATCCAGCCAGGGTCACATAGTTAGACAACTTCTTTAAAAAACAAAATGAGGGCTGGAGAGGTGGATCAGCGGTTAAGAGCACTGACTGCTCTTCCAGAGCTCCTGAGTTCAATTCCCAGAAACCACATGGTGACTCACAACCATCTGCAATGGGATCAGATGCTGTCTTCTGGTGTGTCTGAAGACAGCTACAGTGTACTCATATACATAAAATGAAAAATATTTTTTAAAAAAATGAAAAAAACAAAAACAAAAACAAAAAAAAAAAAAAAAACAGGTGGTAATCCTAATACTTAGAAGAAAGAAGCAGGCATATCTCTGTGAGTTTGAGACCAGCCTGATCTACAGAGCAAGTTCAGGATAGCCAGGGCTATACAAAGAAACCCTGTCTCTAAAAAACAAAAAACAAACAACAAAACAAAACAAAAACAAAAAAGCGTTTGTCAACAAAATGACCCAGGAAAGACTGGGTCTGTTAGACTGGGGAACAGGGAACACCATTTATCATTCTTAGTGCCACGGCCATTTTTCTTAATACAAGTTCTGACATTCCTTCAAGAAATCTAAAGAACTGGCATCATGGTGCCCCGGGCTCAGCATTCCAACAGGAAAGGGTGATGAGCTACAGCATCACTCCTTATCCAGATGGCTGCCTTACGGTAACCGTGGCAACAGGATGCCTGGTGATTAGTGAAGAAACAGATCAATGTTCACAGATGGAAGGATTTGGGACGAGGAATTTCACGTGGCTTTCAACCTGCCCCCCTGTATCCAAAGTACTGAGTCCCCAGTTCACCTTTGTAACAGGATCATTTAGTGCAAACTGGGCAGAGACAAGATGATGGTTGTGCAGCATAAAAGCAAGCAGACATCTCGGTTATTATCTACTGCCCAGGAATCTATGCTGAGAGCAAGCAAGCTCAGAATCTACCGGCTAAAACTCCAAAATTGGGGAAATGGGAGGCAGAGGCAGGCAGATCTCTGTGAGTTTAGGATCAGCCTGGTCTACAGAGCAAGTTCAAGTTCAAGGAAGCCAGGGCAACATAGAGAAACCGTGTCTCAAAATAACAGAGAGAGAGAGGGAGAGAGAGAGAGAAGGAAAGAGAGAAGAGAGAAGAGAGAAGAGGGAGGGGAGAGGGGAGAGGGAGAGGGAGAGGATAGAGGGAGAGGGAGAGGGAGAGAGAAGGACCAAATCTCTTTGTTGTTTTTTCCACCCAGTACACCAGGCAAGCTGGTCCATAAACTTCCAGAAATTGTCCTGTCCCCACCTCCCATCTCACTGTAAAGGAGAATTACAGACCAGCCTGTCTTGTCTATGGCTTGAGGGGTTGAACTCAGGCTCCCCTGGTTGTGCAGTGGTGCAGTGAGTGCTTTCTTTACCCACTGAGCCATCTCCCCAGCCTCCACCTCATTGTAAAAGGTGAAGGTTTTGTGTCCACCGCACTCCAGTGAATCTCACGTCCTGGTCCAATCCACTGTCATTGTGTTGTTCACTTGGGTTTCATGGAAGGAAACAAAATAAAGCTCTAAACAGAACTCAGTCTGTGGCTCGGTGGTTGACTCCTTGGCTCGCACGCATGAAGCCCTTAGGTTCAGTCCTCAGAAGGACAATAAAGGAAGAGAAGAGAAAGGAGCAGAGAAGAGGGGACAGGAAAAGGGAGGAGGGGAGAAGAATGGAAAACCCTAACAGTACATAACAGATACTTTAACTCTATGAAACAACAACAACAAAAAAAAAAAAGACAGGTTTTTTGAGTATGATCAATATAGACTATGTTCCCATGTGAGAATGTCATGAAACCTATTATTTTATGCAATTAAATTAAATATGTTAATAAGACAAAGGGGGAGGAATAAGAGCCCTTTGGAACAGACCATGCTCTACAGACTGTGTGTATGTGAATGTATGCTGTATGTGTGTTATATGCACCTGTGTTGTTATATACGCATGTATGTGTGTAGCCAATTTTTGGCTACTTCATGGGTTCTTCCTTCTTCCACCCTTCTCCACTCCTTTTCTTCCACCCTCTTAACCCCTTAACACCTGATAGGAGAGAAAAAAAAGACAGAAAGGAAAGGGGTGACATTATTCTTATACTACTTCCTGCTGACCAGGGTCACTCAGTTCCTTGGGGCAAGTTTGATCTTTGCTGTCAGAATATTTAATTTCTTCTTGTTGTTTCTTCTTTGCTCATGACTACTTAAAAAACTGTGACCAACATCCACCAACCAACAGCAACAGCAACAACAGCCCCTAGCATTTAATAATCCCTCTCAAAGGTCCCCAGAATTCTCAATAGCACACAATCACAGTAACTAACTATACGCTACTGGCAAAATCCTGCTAGAGCACGAGGCAAATCATAGTCAGCTGCTATGAACAATCTGAAGCAGACCCATATCCCACACCTGGGATTAAAACAAAAACATATTCCCGTAATACTTCTGTGTTTTTTAAAGAAACCAAAATTTTCACGATATGTGTGTATGCACATGTGTATGTTATATATGTATGTGTGCATGTGCTCTCTGTAGGTGTGTGTGTGTGTGTGTGTGTGAGTGTGTGCATGCACATGCCTGTGCCCCAAAGAACTCTTGAGTGTTCTGCTTTATCACCCCCCTCCCACCCTATTCCCTTACAACAAGGAATCTCAATGAACCTGGAGCTAGGCTGCCAACCAGTAAGCCCAGTTACCCCGTGTCTCTGCTCTACACAATGTTGCAATTACAGACCCACAACCATACTCAGCTCTTCCTGTGGGTTCGGGGTATTCAAACTTGAATCTTAATGCCTGTACAGCAAGTGCTTTTACCCACTGAGCCATGCCACCAACCTCACACTGGAGACTCTTTTTTTTTTTTTTTAATTTCTTTTTTTTAATTTTTTATTTTATATTAGATATTTTCTTTATTTACATGTATATTTTTCCTTTCCCAAGTTCCCCTCCAACAAACAAACAAACAAACAAACAAAAACAACAAGAACAAACCCCTTTTGCCTCCCCCCTCCCCATGCCTGCCACCCCAACACTGGAGACTCTTAAAGCGTGTGTGTCTATTAGCATTGCTGGCCGACTGAAGCTGGGTATTTCGCACACCATGCACGGTGCTGCATCTCAGTGCAAGAGAGAGTCACAGATGATGACCCAGTGTCCTAGCTTAGAGGCTAGTGTGCTCTAATCTCCCTCTCTCTCTCTCTCTCTCTCTCTCTCTCTCTCTCTCTCTCTCTCTCTGTGTGTGTGTGTGTGTGTGTGTGTCACTCTTTCTTTTTTTAAGACAAGGTCTCACTATGTAGCCTTAGGTGTCCTGGAACTCTCTCTGTAGACCAGGCTGGCCTCGACTTGCAGGATCCACTGCCTCTGCCTCCTGGAACGCTGGTATTAAAGGTGTGCATCCAGTTTCTGCCCCCCCTTCTCCTCCTTTTTCTTCTCATTCATTCATTTTTTTTCATGGTTCTGAGGATAAAAACCCAGGATCTCATAGGCTAGACAAGTGTGCTAGAACTGATCTATAGCCCCAGACCAAGGACCAAACACAAGAGCAGATGCTGAGAGTGTAGCTCAGTGGTGATGTGCTTATTCCCAAGCAAGGCCAAGGCCCTGGCCTCAATCACCAGCAACATGAGTGTGTGTGTGTGTGTGTGTGTGTGTGTGTGTGTGTGTGTTAATGTTCCTTATTGGAGCTACAACAGGAAGCAAACATCATAAGAGTCGGTGAGAAGATTGGTGACATTCCTCCTGCTCCTGATGCCTGTCCCACCCAAATCATAGTTGGACATCTCAGGGCTAACTCCTCCTGGCCTCCCGAATGGAGCTATAAAGAGCAGAAACATTGTAAAGCTCAGAAAATCGGCAATGTTTGATAACTGAGGTAGTAAGCTATCCCCAGAGAACTATCCCAGACCCGCAAAACCATCAAGAAGCCGAGCTCCCCAGAACTAGACCAGCCGGCGGCAACTGGAGATGGGAACCATCCTCCTACTCGGTGAACAGACTAATTTGAGCACTTCAGACAGAGGAAGGCCCTCAGGGAGACTGATGAGGCTTGCAAATATTTCTACTCTAATCTCTTTTGATGATTGTGCTGTGAAAATCAAGTGTGTGTTGAAGAATAAGCTGTAGTTCTTCTGAACAAGGGACGAGCCTACCAGATTCGTACGGTTCGCGTTGGGCTGGTTCCAGAAATCCGCACAGCATTTCAGTTAGCAGCTTCGTGGCATTCAATATAAAGCTTGTCACATCTCCTCTCTGAAATGCCAGTCCTTGTTTCAATAGATTTGAGTGACTATCCCTAATCCCAATTATCCTCGCATAACAAGGCGTTCCTATAACTCACTGAAGAGCTTCTCACCCCGGAACTTTGTTAGCCTTGAATATTTGCCAAATATTGGCTGATTTTCTGTTAAAAGGACGATGAGCAGAAAAAATCTGCATCTCACATAAACCAGCAGGACTAGGATTGCCACTGCAACCTCCTAAGTCTTTCCTCATCCAGCAGAGAGATGGTTTGTACAGTGCAAAATTAAAACATACACTCTCAGGGCTGGAGAGATGGCTCAGCAGTTAAGAGCACTGACTGCTCTTCCGAAGGTCCTAAGTTCAAATCCCAGCAACCACATGGTGGCTCATAACTATCCGGAATGGGATCTGATGCCCTCTTCTGGTGTGTCTGAAAACAGCTACAGTGTACTTACATATAATAAATAAATAAATCTAAAACAAAAACAAAAAAGCAAAAAAAACCCGCATACTCTCAGAGGACACCTTTCCTCCCCTGTGGCCCTTGAATGAGGTTAAGATCAAGACCTTCCTGAGGCACACCTGTTACGGTACTGCAGAAATGCATGAAAGAAAAGAGAGACGGCTCAGTGGTTAGGAACACTAGCTCACCTGGAATGGCGGCATTCAGAAGGAGGGCCAGCCTGGCCTAAGTAGTATGACCATTCTCAGGCTGAACATATTTAGGCCAGCCTGGTTACATAGTATGATCTTGTCTTTTTTAAAAAAATAAGTGCTGGCATTAGCTGCTCTTCTAGGAGGACCCAGGTTCTGCTCCCAGTGCCTATACAGCAGTTTATATCTGTAATTCTAGTCCTAGGAGGCTCGGATACAGTCTTCTGGACTCGGTAGGTGCTGTATACACATGGTAGACATTCATTCAGGTGCATATGCATGCACATAAAATAAACATTTTGAAAAACGATAATAAACATAAACGTCCTGGAGGGTTACACATGAAACAAGAGGCTGGTTTCCATATTACGGAAGGACCTTGTGAGCCATGCTGAGCCCATGGCATACACACATGCACACACACACACCCATGCTCACACCCACAAGTGTAGTGAGAATTTCGATTTCTTTAAAAATCCAAATGTGGGCTGGCGAGATGGCTCAGCGGGTAAGAGCACTGACTCCTCTTCCGAAGGTTCTGAGTTCAGATCCCAGCAACCACATGGTGGCTCACAGCCACCCGTAATGAGATCTGACGCCCTCTTCTGGTGCATCTGAAGACAGCTGCAGTGAATTACGTAGGAGCGAGTAGGAGCGAGCGGGCCAGCAGAGGTCCTGAGTTCAATGCCCAGCAGCCACACACATGATAGCTCACGACCGTCTGTACAACTACAGTGTACTCATACACATAAAATAAATAAAATAAATCTTTTTTAAAAATCCAAATGTTATGTGAATATGTTTTTATTTTAATCCCAGGTGTGGGATATGGGATTGTCCCATATGCTTCAGACTGTTCCCAGCAACTCACTGTGATTGTCTCATACTCTAGGAGGGGCAGATAGTTTATGTTTGGAATTCTGGGGACTCTGGAGAAGATATAAGTGTGAGAGCCCTGAGAGGGCCTCTGGCAGCTGCTGCTCCCCCCCCCCGCCCCACCCCCGTTGCTGCTCCTACTACTACTGCTCCCCCTGCTGCTGCTGCTCCCCCTGCTCCCCCTGCTGCT
>JADRCD010123938.1:0-15103 GCA_019843815.1 Montemys delectorum
GAAGGAAGGAAGGAAGGAAGGAAGGAAAGAAGGAAGGTAGGGATGGAGGAGGAGGGAAGGAAGGGAGAAAAGAACAAAAGAATGTTGATTGGTAGATTAAGAAGTGGTGCAAGGAGGAAAAAAAACAGCTTTATGTTTCATCTTTCCACTGAGACAGCCCTTTCAGACAGGGGTCTCTAGTAAGTACTGTTTTCATACCTTGACTTTAGATGCAACTTTTACGTGAGTATAGCAGCAATTCTCATCTTGTGGGTTATGACTCATTTTGGGGTCACATAACAAATATCTTGCAAATCATATATTTATATTAAAATTCATAACATTAGCAAAATTACAGTAATGAAGTAGCAACAACATACTTTTATGGTTGGCTGTCACTGGAACGTTAGGAAGGCTGAGAACCAGTGTCCGACAGCCTCTACTTCGGACGTCTCGCCCTCTTTCTCACCACTTAGATCGTGTAAATTGTAAGCTTTCAATTGCTCAAAGTTTCAGAAACTTACAGTGGCTGGGAATAATTTTGAACCATGTCCAGTTTCTTTCTATTTTAGTTTTTTTGTTTGTTTTTGGTTTTGTTTTTTGTTTTGTTTTGTCCTGTTCTCTTGCTTTTTGTTTGTTTGTTTTTGATCCTCTATAAAGCAGGACAGCAAAAGTAACATACAAAGTCATTAGGAGAAATCAATAGAATTATGTGGGTGTTTCCTATGGCAACTTGATTTTTGATAAAGAAGCCAAACCATACAATGGAAAAAAGAAAGCATCTTCAACAAATGCTGTTTGTCTAATTGGATGTCTAAAAGTAGAAGAATGCAAATAGATCCATATTTATCACCTTGAACAAAACTCAAGTCCAAGTGGTTCAAGGATCTCAACATAAAACTGGATACACTAAATCTTATAGAACAGAAAGTGGGAAATAGCCTTGTGTGAATTGGTGGTAGAGACAATTTACTGAGCATAACACCAGTGGGTCAGGCTCTAAGATAAAAAATTGGTAAATGGGACCTCATGAAACTGCAAAGCTTTTGTAAGGCAAAGGATACTATCAATAGGATACAATGGCAGCTTTCAGATTGGGAATGGATTTTCACCAACCCTACATCTGACAGAGGACTAATTGCAGAACTGTGAAACACAGTCTGGTTCTTGGTTGAGCTAAAGCTAGAAACCCCCATGACCCTAAAGGAATGGCAGGTGCTTTGCCTGGTACCTAGACACTAGGCTCCTGACATAGGCCACAACCCTCCACAGATCTGTGGCCATCAGTCATGTAAGGGCAATGCCCCAAGTCCTCACATGTGGAGGATGTGACCACAGGTCACCTAGGCTCAAGACAGATCTCCATTTTAATGAGGTATCTAAAGGCCTGCAGAGGCTTAGCTTTCCTTCCCAGACACTCCTCTCTGCAAAAGGTATTTAACTTCAGGCCCGTCCTGAGAAGTAAGGTACAGTTTTACTCATCCACTTTCTGCCATGATAATAAATGCCTTAAAACCTTGAACTGCCTCTATTCATGGGGATCCCACATGGGGAGCAATGGAGAAGTCTTTCTCCTAAAGAGCCAGCTGTCTAACTTCCGATAGAAGGCCTCTCTATGCTCCCAGCCAAGACCAAGCCAAATCAAGCCAAACCAGCAGCCTTCAAGTCAAGGACTATCCCTGTGGGATCCAGCCAAAGCTCCCCTTTTCTCCCCTCAGCCCTGGGCTAGAACCAGATGCCCCTGGCCTCCTTGCAGGCCCGGGTACCCCTGAGCCAGCTCTGCCTGTCCCTGAATGGCATGGGGTAAGTGCAGTAAAAACTCCCATGTCCCGCCTCCCCAAGTGGCTGAGCCCTATGGCAGAGTGGACATAGGGCTCCATTAACTCTATAGCTAATATCCAAAATTTATAAAGAACTCTAGAAGTTAATCACCGACAACCTAAATAACCTAATTAAAATATGCGGTACAGAGCTAAGCAGAGAATTCTCAGTAAAGAAAATCTTGAATGACCAAGAAACACTTGAAGTGTTCAATGTTCCCTCATCATCAGGGAAATGCAAATCAAACAACCATGAGGTTCCATATTACACCTATCAGAGTGGCTAAGATGAAAGACTCAAGAGATCATATGCTGGCAGGGATGTGGAACAAGGGGAACACTCCTCCATTGCTCATGGGAATACAAACTTGTATAACCATTTTGGAAATCAATTTGGCAGTTTCTCAGAAAACTGGGAATAGTTCTACCTCAAGACCAGCTCTACTACTCCTGGGTATGTACTCAAAAGATGCTCCAATATCCCATAAAAAGACATGCTCAACTATGATCATAGCAGCTTTCTTCATAGTAGCCAGAGGCTGGAAGCAATCTAGATGTCCCTCAACTGAAGAATGGATAAGGAAAATGTGTTACAGCTATACAATAGAATACTATTCAGCTATTAAAAACAAAGACATCATTAATTTTTCAGGCAAATGGATGGAACTTAAGAATATCATCCTGAGCCCTGTAGCACAGACCCCACAGACATGCATGGTATATACTATCTTGTAAGTGTTTGGCCATAAAATACAAGATACTCATGCTATACTCCACAGACCAAAAAAGCTAAACATGAAGAAAGACTCAAGGGAGGATGCTTGGATCTCAGTTAGAATGGGGAATAAAATAGTCATAAGAGGCAGACTGATCAAGAGAATGGGATAGCAGAAGGGATAGGGAGGGGAATGGTGGGGTGGTCAGGATAAGGTATGTGGAGGGACAGGAAAGATGATCAGATGGCCATGAGAATGAATGAAAATCTGCAAATTATGGGGTTGGAGAGGTGGGAAACATCTCCAGGACAAGACAGAGACCTAGGATAAGGGAAGTGTCCAAAAATCTATGAGGGTAAACTTAGCTGTGACACCCAGCATTGGAGATATGGAACATGAAGTTACCACCTACTAGCATGGCTGTCCTCTAATAGCCTCCATCAAGCAGCTGAAACAAACAGATTCAGACACCCACAGCCAAATAGTAGATAGAGTTCTTTGACTCTTATGGTAGAACAGAAGGAAGGATTGCTGGGTAGGAAGGAGAAAGGAACTCCATAGGAAAACCAACAGAGTCAACTAACCTAGACCTTTGAGGCTCACAGAGACTGAACTACAAACCAAAGAACATACACAGGCTGGAACTAAGTCTCCCCCTATATATGTAGCAGTTGCCCAGCTTAATCTTCATGTAGCTACTGAACAACTGGAACGAGGGTTATTCTGAATGTTGTTTCCTTTAAATGTATGTTGCCTTTATGTTCTAGTAGCTGGGCTGCTTTGTCTGCCTTCAGTGGGAAAGGAAGCACCTAGCTTCACAGAGACTTGATGTGCCAGGGTACGGGGATGCCCAGGAGAGCCCCCACCCACTCAGAGGAAAAGGGTTAGGGTGTATTGAGGGAAGGGTGTGGGAGGGGTGATTAGATGGGGGGCAGTGCACAAGATGTAAAGTGAATAAGTACAAGAAAAATTATGTGGAGGAAGGTAATTACCATGACAAATGCTTAAAGGCAGTTAATACCTGATTGATCTGGTGCTGGAGATGATTATGTTCTGAAATATGTTTGATTTATATTTTAATTTTTGTGCCTTCCCCCAAACATATACACTGCACAAACTCCCAGATCCTACCTCACTACTTTGGTTCATTTAGCTTCTATCCCTAGTTATTTATGTTACCAGCGATTGATGTCATTCTTTTAGGTTTTGCTCTCTATATGTTGGATTCTTGGGGACTTTCTGCATTATGATTAATTTTATGTCTTTTCCCTAGAAAATTATATTGAAACTTACTATTTCTTCTGCTTTTAGGAAAAATAACTGTATCTAACCACTATTTTGAAGTCTTCCTTGTGCCCTGGAGATCGTGTTAAATTCAGGTTAGCAACAGCTAGAACTTTCTAAATGAGGCCATGACTCCAAAAATCTTCTTGGCATATCTCTGACTAAGCAAACCCAAACAGTGTAATTGGTACAGGGTAAAAAGAGACAACTAACTCTGGCTTCCCAGGAGAGTTATTTACAGATGTAGGTATCTTGCTAAAATATGCTTAGAGCCCATTGAAAATGTGATTTAAGGAGAGGGGTTGTATAAGGTCAAACCACTGGAAAGATAGAACTCAGTAAATAAGATAAATTTAACAAAATAAATGTTTCCTACTTTATAGTGTAGATGATAAAACAATACGGTAAAAGAGGTTAGGTATTAGTATTTGCTACTTATAAAAATAGTAGTTCAGATATTTTCTGTTTGTCTGGAGCACTTTAAAAATTGCAAGGCTGTCATATAATAAATGTATTTGCATTGAAAGAGACATTCTTTAGATTATTTGAATTGGAGTTATAGGGATAATAATAAAAGTGAAATATATTTGTACTTTCTAATTGTAACTGAATTTGTAACTCCATACATGTAATGAAAATCAAACACCTATCTAGAGACAAATTTATATAATCTATAGTTCTTCAGTAATCCTTAATCTGTCCTTTTTCTGTGAAACCTGTATATATAAAGAGGTAATTTGGTTGCTAGTCGGTCGCAGCTGGCAGGTTGCCCTGATCACTATACCTGACTGACTCCTCCCTCACTTCTTATCTCTTCAGGGTCTGCCATGTTATCAACCAAGGACTAAGCCCCCAGCACTAAGCTCTGGAGAGTCTTTGGGTAGTGCTTAGCAACTTTGGTTACATGAGTATATTCAGTAAAATGACCTTTCTACATTTCTTATACTAGTAATATCCTATCTAATAGAGTTAGAACTTTCTGAAAGCAAACAGCAAGTATCTATGACAACCTTTTGACATAAATATTAAGGGAAAAAACTAAAATGTCTTCACTTTTTAGCACATTTTAAGGTTTTCTATTTTTCATGAAGAGGTCAACATAGGTAAAAAAAAATGATTAAAAATTTTCCGAAAAAAAATATCTAAGTAAGTCATTCTGCCATTGTAAAATATTGCTTTTAATCTCATCTAAACTATTCTTGATTTCTTCAGAGCCATCATAACCCTCACCCCCAAATGATTAGCATTATGTCTTAAAGCTGGTAAAGGTATTGATGTACTAGCAAATATCATGCTATAAGTAGAAAACCATGTTTACTTAAATGCAAATATGGTTCAAATATGATTCTTAAAATATACTGTGGACTAGAACAAGGCTCAGAGCATAAGAAATTAGAGACATAATAATATCTGTCTGAAAGGGAAAACACCTCAACAGGTTTACTGTATTCTTTCTCCTGGGAATATACCCTTTACCAAACAGCCACAGATTTAGTTCACTATTGCACATAATCTGCTTAGCTCCCACCTTCACATAGAACAAATAATAGCATCCTTCTTCCTAACAAGAAAAAAATAGTCTCACACATTCAAATTAGTAACTATAGCCATATCAGCTCATTGATAAAAATTCTTCCACTAAATAACGGAGCTAATAACTACTCATTGAATGTAAGCCCAGAAGCTGCTGAGGGTGAATTTTCTTTTCCTATACTAAAGCTGTAGAATATCTTCACAGATATTTAATTCCTTATGCTAAAACTATCCTCATCAATCTCCCTGTAATACCAAAAGATTAATTATCAGTTCCTGTCACATCAACTGTTCTTTGGTGCTCTGCAAGAGAAGTGGCTGGCTTCCTCCTGCAATGTAAATACCATGACAGTGCCCTTCCTAGAAAACTCAAACTGCCATTTTCTCCCTAGCCACAGTTATCAATCAAGAGTGAGCACAGGGAGGAGTGGAATTCCTGAGGCAGAAACTAATTTTATATTCACAGGAGATGGGCAACTCAATATGAGATGTCTTTTTTCTATTATTTGTTTGGGATTTTTTCCTCTGATATTTGGAAGATTCAATAATAACAACAACAATAGTAATAATTGTTAGCATCAGAAGTGATTTTACAGTCAGCCTCCTAATACAGCCATGATGTCATCCCTTGCGTCTGTTGCTGTGGCAACTGTCACATAGTCCTGTGATAATACCTCACCAGTGTGCCTCATTTCCTGACATCCTGAATAAAAGTATAAAAGTCAGAGACCCTGACCTCTTGCCCTCTTTTCCTCCCCCCCCCCCCCCCCCCCCCATCCAACAAAATCCTCTTTTCATGGGACTCTGCTGGCCTGGTATGTTTTGTCTGGAAATGAGCCTCCTTCTAAATAGTAAGAATAAGGAGAATAATAAACAAGACATCATTAAACAAATAAACATATATGACTTAATCAACACTTTGATCTATCTGCTTATAGAAAGGAGAATGGGGATAAGAGTGAAAGTCCTTTACGCTGGGGAATGAGTTGAAATGCACGCCTCTACTAGGATTATTGTGTTTTATATTTTAAAAAAAGAGCCAAGAATATGTTTGATAGAGCCAGGTATGGTGAGGTGGAAGAAGTGCCTCTCTGGGCCCATGCTGAGGCATATCTTCCTCTTTAGGTATGAGCTATATGATGGGTATAGTATAGAACAGAGTTTTTTTAGGGCATTGGAAGGGGAGTTAGGGGGAAGGGAGAAGACAGACAGAGAGAGAGAGAGCGAGAGAGAGAGAGAGAGAGAGAGAGAGAGAGAGAGAGAGAGAGAGAGACTGAGACAAAGAAGGCAGAGAGGGAGAGGGAGAGGAAGAGAGAAAGGGAGGGAGGAGAGAAGAGGAGGGGAAAGGCGGGCCAGGAGCAAATTGGGGGAAGTGGAGAGAGGGAAAAATGGTCAGGAAGAGAAGGAGCAGAGAGAGTAAGAGTGTAAAGAGAGCAAAGATGGGGCAAACAGCCTCTTTTATAGTAAGCCACAAATAGCATACCTGGCTGTTGCCAGGTAACTGTGGGGTGAAGCCTAGAAGGAATGCTAACACCACCTCTATCCTGAAGTGTTTAGCCCTTGAGCTGGGATGCTCTTCCTCTAGAGGCTCTTTCTTATATGATCCAGACATTTGGGTTACCTCCTCTTCTTTTTTTTTTTTTTAAGTTTTATTGCAATATGATGAGAAAAGTTACATGATTTCAATTTATCTGAATTTGTTAACATTTAAAAACACATTTTAAGTAAATAGAATTAAATCACATTCTTGTTTTACTTTTGTACCCCAACTCCTCCCAGAGACCCTCCCTTCAATACCTACAATATCTTTTTTGTCATATTCTTTAAAGTTTATAAAATATTATAACAATAAAAATGAGTATTATAAAGTTGTTTGATATAAAACAACAATCAATTTATGTAGATGCTTGCCTATGACAATACTGAAAATACAAACGTTTTCCTCAATATAAATTTTAAATAACTCCAAACATATTAACTGTATATTTCAAAATAACACATCACTACTAATATTTTCTTAAATGAACATAAATATATAAAGTGTTTTTGTTTGTTTGCTTGTTTTGTGTTTAGTAGAACTTAAAATCTTGGCTCTTACTGTGGTAACTTGATAAAAGAGTTACAAACATCAAGCAAAGCATTCAGTGTCACTCTTTGTTGTTCTCTTACAAGCCACCTCCCAATTTAATTGTCTACATTACTTTTGGGTATATAATTCTTTTAAAATATGTAAGCTGTTTTCAAAACCATAGTATACTGTAAAAACATGAAATAAACTATACTACTAATTGAGAGGCTGAGATAGAAGAAGCAAGATCTCAAGACCATTATGTTGTACACAGCAAGACATTGTCATGAACAAACAAGCTGAAAGTGTAAATGGATTGTATAATATTGGACCTATTTCTCCAATTACCAAATTAGAAAGAGACCATTGGATAACAATCATCAAATTACAATGAGAAGACCAAACCTAAAGATAATAGGTATAGAAGAGAGTGAAGACTCCCAAGGTAATGGGCCAGTAAATATCTTCAACAAAATTATAAAAGAAAACTTCCCTAACCTAAAGAAAGAGATGCCCATGAACATACAAGAAGCTTGCAGAACTCCAAATAGACTGGACCAGAAAAAAAATTCCTCCCGTCACATAATAATCAAAACACCAAATGCATTAAACAAAGAAAGAATTTTTAAAAGTAGTAAGGAAAAAAGGTCAAGTAACATATAAAGGCAGGCCTATCAGAATTACACCAGACGTCTCACCAGAGACTATGAAAACTAGAAAATCCTGGGCAGATGTCATACAGACCCCACAAGAACACAAATGCCAGCCCAGGTTACTATACCCAGCAAAACTCTCAATTACCTTAGATGGAGAAAACAAGATATTCCATGACAAAACAAAATTTACACAATATCTTTCCATAAATCCACCCCTACAAAGGATAATAGATGGAAAATACCAACATAAGGAGCAAAACTACACCCTAGAAGAAGCAAGAAAGTAATCTTTCAGCAAACCCACAAAAACCTAATTCCACCTCTTACAATAAAAACAACAGGAAGTAACAATTACTTTTTCTTAATATCTTAATATGAAAATTAATATAACCAACATATCCTAATCAACTGAAAACTTCCTCTTCTTTTTTAACCTTTGTTCTCCTGGCTGCTAAGCTTCATTCCTCTGTCTCCCTGCTCTTGGCCCTTCCTGTCTCCCCTCATGATTCAACGTCATGACTGTTAGCATTCACAGCACCAGATGATGTATTTATAAAAAGATAATGAGATATAAGAAGATGTTCTATGGGGGTGTGGTGAGGTCTGGGGAAAGGGGATGCCTGGGGGCAGGCATGCCAAGGTATCTCTTCTCCCTGAGGGACCAGCCACACAACTGTATAATATAGAATGTTCAGGGCATGGGGAGGGGAGTTAGGAGGGTTGTAGAGGCAGAGAAAGGTGGAGAGAGATAAGTAGAGGAGAGAAGTAGAGGCTGGCCATGACTTTTGATATTAGGATCTCCAAACCCAGTGACATCACACCTAGCCAACAGCCAGCAATTTCTCAGAATCCACTTGGTTCACTTCCTAACTTTACCTGCGGCTACATCACTATCCATATAAAAGGAAGACTCCTCTGATCTCTCTCTCTTCTCTCTCTCTCTCTCTCTCTCTCTCTCTCTCTCTCTCTCTCTCTCTCTCTCTCTCTCTCTCCCTCCTCTTCTCCTTTTGTCAAGACCTTTGCCTTTCTCTCCCTCAATAAACCTCATGTGGAACTGTTTAGTCTGGTGTGAAACAGGATCCTCTCTAAGTAAACAACAATGACTTTGTGAAGAGAAGGGGTAAGGGAATAAGGAGAGAGTGGAAACAATAGAGCAATAGAGCAAGAGGTAAGAGAGAGGCAAGAAAGTGAGGAGGGGGCAAGCAGCCCCTTTTATAGTTGGTCAGGCCTACCTGGCTGTTGCCAGGTAACTGTGGGGAGGAGTTTAGACAGAATGCTCACAATGACCACTCTTAACTATCACAGATGTGTCTAGCTCTGACTATGCTACCATATTTCTATAAAAATATTTCTCCTCTCCCATATATAGGTGAAGTCATATCCTTTCATTTCCATTTGACTTTTTTTCTTCATTCAAAAAAACAAAAAAAAAAAGAAGAAGAAAAGAAAAGAAAAAAGAAAAGAAAAGAAAAAGAAAAAGTCCTCAATCATATGTTCATAGTGCTTATCCATTTCTCCCACTCTCTGTGATTGGGGATTGGGGATTGGGGAAAAAGGTCTCACCTCAATTCTCTGAAACCTTACCCTAGTCTGAAGTCTGGATGTTTTAGCTTAAATTTGAGCTTAAGGTTTGAGATTTTTCACTTCATTGTTTTCAATGAGTTCAATCTTAGTCTCAGAAATTAGTAAAAGAAACATGGATATTTTCCATTTCTGACTACTAATTAGAGTGATGGGTGGGGGAGAGTTCAAGAAGAAATAAAAAGCACTCGCCAAGTAAAGTTCAGAGTACAGTTCTCCGAGACTTTTCTTAGTTTACTTGCAACAGAGTGAAAGACCATTTGGCCTGACACTGGGGGTTGCTCTCCTGTTTTTATGGAAGTCCTTGCTGTCACAATTGGATGCCTAATTAAGATATTCAATGCAAATTCGCTAGACTAGATATCCTATAGTTCTTTGTATTTTGGTTATACCAGGAAAAATGTTAGTGATGAATGGGAGATTCAGTCAACCTCCAGATGTTCCCTTGACATTGCAAATATCAGCAAGTACCTGGAACATGGCCTGTTCTCCATGTCCTTGCTGGTTGCTATCCACACAATCTGTTTTGCAGCTAATCAGTTGCCTGACCCTCTTTTTTTTTGTTCTCCTCAAATGTTCATGATCCTGAAACTATGTGATGAAATATAAAAGGAGGGGAAATGCCTTTCTCTTTTATTCTTTATTTTTACACATTTTGTGATTATCCTACACCAAACATGATATCACTTCAAATTCTGCATTTTCTATTGTTTGGGGTTTTCTCAAGAAAGATGTGAGGACACAAGGCTGGGGCTACACAATTACTGATGTAAAATTTTAGAGCAGTGAATTTAATTATCAAGTCTAAAATCATAAATGATAGAATTAAAAATATAGCCATCTGAAGTAATACTTTCTCTGGCTGTGATTTCTCCCCTTATTACAATCTTCTTGGATTTTATAAGCTAAAATGGAAAGTAACTGATGAAAGTTAATTAAACAATGTTAATAATTCACTAAGAGAAACCAAGTCTTTCACATATGTTTAACTATAGATCAGTAATTTAAACTTGTATTAATTTTATTTATATTTATAAATTGTAAAAGTGTACAAGTTGTTATAGAGAAAATGTTTGCGCACAACTAGTTGCTAGGTCTTTGAAACCCAGAACAATAAATTGAGATGCCTATTAACATATCATAGAGAACACTGGGCAGCTCCCCTAGAATCAATCAGGACCTGTGGCTCCTCCCAGCACTACTTACCTCAACCCTTCCCTAAACTTCTCCCTCCCAGGGATTGGTTGTCCTTCCCTTTTTAGAGCCTGATCTTTATGTAACTCAGACATTTTGTCTACAAAGTTCACTTTTGACTTTTTTTGCCTGAGCCTCTTCTTTGGTTGGTGTCTCCTCTCTTTCACTCTTGCTCTCCCCATCTCTTGTTCCCTGGTTTGGTTTACTCTGCCAGCCAAGTTCAGCCTGGACTCTTCCTGCTTTCTCCCTATATATACAATTTAAAAATCTCCATATTTTAGGAGTAGTCACATTCTTCTTTTATGTTATTTTTTCATTCAATGATAACATATTTAGAAACCCTAAAGTTAGGAGCATAAAATTGTTTTAATTCTATGAAGAATTATTTTAAGCATATTGTGTGATACAGGAATATATGACATGGAATTTTGGATGAAATTTCAAATACACAGAAAGCATAAATACCCAATAAAAAGAAGGGAAGAAAACAATGACCTCAGAGAAGAGAACGTGGCAAATAACTTTGAATGCTTTGGTACAGCAGGCAAGTCTCTGAACAGATCACCAAGGGCTTAGGCTCTTAGATCAACAATTGATAAGTGAGAAGTCATGAAAGTGAAAAGCTTCTGTAAGGCAAAGGACACAGTCAATAGGACAAATCAGCAGCCCACAGAGTGGGAAAGGATCTTTACCAACTCTCCATCTGACAGAGGGCTAATATCCAAACTTTACAAAGATCTCAAGAAGTTAGACACCAATAACACAAATAATCTAATTAAAAGAGGGTACAGAACTAAACAGAATTCTCAACAGAGGAATCTGAAATGGCCTAAAAGCATTTAAAGAAGTGTTCAAAGTCAGTCATCAGGGAAATGCAAATCAAAATAACCATGAGATTCAGTTTTACATTTTCAAATGGCTGAGATTAAAAACTCAAGAGACAGCACATGCTGGAAAGGATTTAGAGCAAAGGGAATACTTCTTCCTTGCTGCTTGGAGTGCAAACTTATATGACCACTTTGGAAATCAAATTTGTGGTTTCTCGAAAACTTGAGGTAGAATATTTCAAGACCCAGCTATACCATTCCTGGGCATATACCCAAAAGGTATTCCGACATTTCTAAAAGACACTTGCTCAACTATGTTCATAGCAGTTTTATTCTTAAGAGCCAGAAATTTGAGGCAACCTAGATACCCCTCAACTGAAGAATGGATAAAGAAAATGTGGTACATCTATACAGCCAAATACTATTCAGCTATTAAAAACAAAAACATTAATGAATTTTGTCAGCAAATGCATGGAACTTGAGAATATCATAGTGAGTGAGGACACCCAGTTCCATATGACATGCTTGGTACAGACTCACTTACATGTTGATATTAGCTATGAAATACAGGTACCACATTATACCTCACAATCCTAAAGAAGCTAAAAAAGAAGGAATACCCAAGCAAAGAAGTTTGAATCTCACTTAGAAGGGAGGATAAAATAGTCATAAGAGGCCCTGCAGGGCCTCTCAGGAGACAGCCATATCAAGCTCCTTTCAGCGGGCACTTCTTGGCATCCATAATAGTGTCTGGGTTTGGTAACTATATATGTGATGAATCCCCATGTGGGACAGTCTCTGGGTGGCCTTTCCTTCGGTCTCTGCTCTACACTTTATCTCCATATTTGCTCCTGTGAATATTTTGTTCTTCTTCTAAGAAGGACTGAAGCCCCCACACTTTGGTCTTCCTTCTTATTGAGCTTCATTGGTCTCTGAATTGTATCCTGGTTATTTGGAGCTTTTCAGTTAATATCCACTTATCAGTGAGTGCATACCATGTGTGTTCTTTTGTAATTGGGTTACCTCACACAGGATGATAGTTTCTAGTTCTATCCATTTGCCTAAGAATTTCATGAATTCATTGTTTTTAATAGCTGAGTAGTACTCCATTGTATAAATGTACCACAGTTTCTGTATCCATTCCTCTGTTGAAGGACATCTGGGTTCTTTCCAGCTCCTGGCTATTATAGATAAGGCTGCTATGGACATAGTGGAGCATGTGTCCTTATTACATGTTGGAGCATCTTCTGGGTATATGCCCAGGAGTGATATAGCTGGATCCTCAGGTAATACTATGTCCAATTTTCTGAGGAACCTCCAAACTGATTTCCAGAGGGGTTGTATTTGCATTCCCACCAGTAATGGAGGAGTGTTCCTCTTTCTCCATATCCTTGCCAGCATCTGCTGTCACCTGAGTTTTTGATGTTAGCTGGTCCCTAATAGAGGAATTAGAGAAAGCACTGAAGGAGTTGAAGGGAATTTCAACCCTATGGGAAGAACAACAATATCAACCAACCAGACCCCCCCAGAATTCCCAGGACTAAGCCATCAACACAGGAGTATACATGTTTCCAGCTGTGTATATAGCAGAGGATGGCCTTGTCATGCACTAATGGAAGGAGAGGTCCTTCGTCCTCTGAAGGCTCTGTAGATACCCCAATGGGAATAGAAGGTGGGGAGGTTGGAGTTGGTGGGTGGGTGGAGGAACACTCTTATAGAAGCAGGGGGAGGAAGAATGTGATAAGATGTTTCCGGGAAGCAGGGAAACCGGGAAAGGGGATAACATTTGAAATGTAAATAAAGAAAATATCTAATAAAAAAAAGTCATAAGAGGAAAATGGAGGTAGTAACAAGGAGAAAGGGGGATGGGAAGGGGAATTGGAGAGTTCAGGATCAAGAGTGAGGAAGGACAGCAGAGATGGCTAGAGGCCATAAAAATGAATGGACATTTGACTGAGATGAGGAGGTAAGAGGCATCTCCAGGATTTAACAGAGACCTGGGAAAATGGAGGTACCCAAGAATCAATGTGGGAGACCTTAATTGTGGCTTAATGCATTGGGAATATAGAACCTGAAGGGGTCAACTCCTATAACCTAGCAGGAACCCCAGTGGAATGGTAGAGACACCAACTCACCCACAAAACTTTCAACCCAAAATTTATCCTTTCTACAAGGAAGCAGGGATGGGGGATGGAGCATAGGCTAAGAGAATGGTGAACCAATAGCTGATCCAACTTGAGATTCATGTATGGGCAAGTACCAATCCCTATCCTATTAATAATACTCTATTATGCTTGACAACAGGTGTGTATCATGACTGTTCTCTGAGAGGCTCCATCCAGCAGCTGACTCAGACAGCTACAGATACTCACAGCCAAAGATTGGATGGAGTTTGAGGACCCTTATGGAAGAATTGGGGGAAGGATTAAGAACTCCACGGGAAGAGAAACAGAGTCAACTAACCTGGACCCTTCAAGGAGTCAAAGACTGAACCTCCAACCAAAGACCATACACCACCAGCTGGACCTAGGCCTCCATGTTCATATATAGCAGATATGCAGCTTGGCCTTCCTGTGGGTTCCAAACTACTGAAACGGGGTTATGCCAATATCTGTTGCCTGTGTGTGGGATATGCTCTACTAGCTGGGCTGCCTTGCCTTGCCTCTGTGGGAGAAGAAGTACTTAGCATTGCAGAATTGAGGTTTAGGAAAGAAGGAATGAGAAGCAAAGACAAGCTCCTTAGGTGAGCAGGTGGGCGGTGGAGAGCTGAGTAAGCAGCCAGGACTAATTTGAGCAGGTGGCTCCCTTTGACTTCCTTCTTGATGTTTCTCTAAAGCAACTTACACTTTGTACGTTTGCAAATTTTTGTGCTGTGTTAATTTAAAAACTATTACAGATTCCAAGTAAGTGACAATAGCTTTTTTTTAAAAAAATTCTACCAATGAACTCATGTAGCTTTTTATAGAAGTACAATTTTTTTCTCCTGTTTTGATTTTACTTCTGAGAATTGATGGCAAACACTTGACATTTTACAGCATTTTAAGTAAAATTATTTTTCTTTGGCATGAGGTAAACCAATCTAGAAGCCCCAGGGCAGTATTATATCATGAGAGATATCACAGAGTGTGATGTCATGGGCGTCAGCACGGGGCTGACTACACGGTGTTCAGTGTTCACAGTCTAAAAATTTGTTCTCATACTCTACCTTCCTGGCTTTAATCTTCTTCATCTGAGAATCAAATGAACAGGGCTGCACTGGTACGGAGATCCCTTCATGGTGGTTTAACCTTTTAAAACACTACCAGAAAACATGTAGTAACCTTGTTTTGTAGGTTTCCAATTATTAATGAATTTATTTTAAGAACTGTCACTAATAAGGAAAATATATTAATATGACAAATTATTAGTATTGTACATTTAAGCTGAAAACAAGATTATTGTGAGC
>JADRCD010123939.1:0-10497 GCA_019843815.1 Montemys delectorum
TCACTTGGGCTTGGTTTACATTAACCTTACGTTTATGGTGTTAAAAACTGTTGAGAGCTTTCTTTATTTTTATCTCCATTCTTTTCAACAGAAAGAATCATTCTGTGCTGACGTAATGCTCCTTTAGCCGATGGTGCTTTGTTTCTGTGATATCAGAATAGGAGGAGAGCCTGGAACCCAGAGGAGTGTTTATCATGATTGTGCGAATGTGTAAGAAGTGGCACCATTAATATAGCATAATAATGACTCTAACAGGTAACTTTAATCTTAGACCTACGGGACTCACTTCATATGGTACATATAAAGATAACATGTCCTCCAACCTGGAGAACCCAATATTCCCGTTGCCCTGCCTCTATCGATCATGTAGACTCTCTAGTGCCTCAGCTTTCCATTTATTTAGCACCCAGTGTTTTCAATATCCCCATCTTGGTTGTGGGTCCACTACCAGAGGAGCTGGAAGGATTACATGCAGTAAGCAAGGGGCATGTTAGCTAGCAGGATCACTCTTGTTCTCTAATAAGTGACACATGTCATCTTTCTGACACTATCATCAACTTCAGTTCCAAATGTCAAGCTGCACAGACATCCTAGAGACGTGTCTAAAAAGCTATTTGTCCTTTGGTTCTGAAACGGAGCAAATTGCAAAAATAAACAAAATTAAAAAAAAAAAGATTTTCAAATCATCTTCATTAATTGTAATCCAGAGAATTGCTCCTGGAAAATCAAATAGAATCAGAACACATTGTTTTTACTTCCTAAGTAAAAACATCCAGCAAGACTGCATGGTGCCCCTGATAATGTTGGATTTGCATTATTTACTGTAATAAGTTGCATGTATAACTTCAGCAAGTGATGTCCTGCCCTTAAAACTAACTACCGTGTGCTCCTCATTTCTGAATGTAGTGTTATATTCATTGTATCCTTTCAGGATTGGCTAGGGCAATTTGAAAACTTCCTTACTAAAGGTTAAGTGTTGTGAGGCAATGAAGCCACACAAACAAGGATTTTTTATAATACCTATTAAGCCCAAAGCACAACCCTAATAATTATGTAAATATTTGCCTGTTAGTTCTGAATATGCACTTATTCTGTACAATTTTATATCCTCTATTTGTTTTGGTAATATGACCCAAATGACAATGTGTATACTATAATATAATGTAATATATGACATTACAATCCTCATGTAGTTATTATCTAACTTCAAATCCTACAAGGCTTCAGAACCCGTGGTCTGTAACAGAAACTGGCCAATCATTATTGCTCAGTTTTTTTTCTTAAGTATAGAAAAAGTATGAACTTGTATTTATCAATGTAGATTGTAATATAATCCTAAGGAATCATAATAGTATAGTTTCTGTGTAATTATCTAATCCTCATTTGAGACAAGTATATTCTACAATTTTAATTATTGCTTACTAGCAATCTTACATAATATTAAATGAGAAAGGAGTTGTACCCTTTACAGAAAATTATTAGAGCATACCATAAGGAACAACTTAGTTAAGATCTACCTTTCTAGCTGCAGCAAATGAAGGGAATGATACAGAAATAGATGTGGCAAATCACTAACCTCAGAGATAAGGGTCCTTAGGCACTCACAGACATACTATTTTACAGTTCCACATTATCTGAATTTCTCTTTGCTTCCATTTCTTCATCTACAAAATAAGACAGTGACTGTGCTTACCTTATGGGTTTTTTTTAAAAGACATATCAAAGTGGCTAGGACAGAGTCAGTACATTAAAAAGCACCATGCAGTTGTTATCTATTGTTTCCATAAAAAGCGACATCGTGAGGCCACAGAAATTACCTGGCAGTTGCTCTATAATGAGTGTTCACTGTGACTACCACCTACTTGACAAGCAGCAGTAGGTACCACCTTGCCCATTTTAGAGAAGGAGAAATTGACTAGAGGTTCAAGCAAAGTCCTCAAAAGTTGCACAGTTAATGTTACTAACACAAAAGTCATACATGTTTCCTTATGAATTTTCAGTAGCATCTTCACTTCAAACAGCCCTCCCTTCTCCAATGACTGTCCCTGGTTAATACTGAACATAAGAGTCTACCCCAGTCAGGAACAGTCCTTCTGTCCTAGGTGTACCTCTGCACTCCCATTAAGGTGATGGCTTCCCTTGTAGTTTCTATGGCAATACAATTTCTGACTATATTACTGGATTGAGACATGGTGTTCTCGGTAGTGACAATGTTCTTTGTAGCAATAAAGGAATGTACTTGAGCTTCAGGGCTTATTTATCATAATCTGGGTACAAGAAATAAAACTGCCTCCTAGAGAGTAGGTATATTGCTTCATAACATCACTTAGTCCAAGAAACATGGTTTTTTTTTTTTTTTTGTCTTGTTTTTCTGTTGGAAGGATTCATTTAAAAACCATGCTCCTGGGCTTAGGCACAGAGCTCCATTGATGCAATGTTCTCCTAATGGATCTGGGATCGAATCTTCAGATCCCCATAAAAGCTGGGCATGTCCACAGGTGTCAGCCCTGGGAGTGGGAGTGTACAGAATGATCCCGGGAGCTCAGCCCTGGGAGTGTGTGTGTGTGTGTGTGTGTGTGTGTGTGTGTGTGTGTGTGTACAGAATGACTCCAGAAACTCAGCTCTGCAGGAGGAGGGGGGATGTGCACAGAATGATCCCAGGACCTCACTGGTAAGCCTGCTTAGCTTGTCCACAGGTGCCAGTAGTGGGGGGTATATATAGAACGATCCTAGGAGCTCAGCACTGGGGGCTGTATACAGAAGGATCCCAGGAGCTCACTGGTAAGCCTGCTTAGCTCAAAGGTGGAACTTAACATTCAGAGAGGGATATCGAGTTAGGAGACTACGAAAGAAGACATTTAAAATCTTCCTCTGGTTTCTGTATGAATACCTCTATACACATTCAGCAGTACTTGTGCACATGTGCATATGTGTGTGTATGTGTGCATGTGTGTAATGAAAGAGACAAGAGAGATAGAGAAATAGAGATAGACAGACAGACAGAGAGTACACATACATGTGCCTGTCTTCTATTTTCCTTCCTTCCAAATTACACTCAATGAAACTTTCCACATATTTATTTCTCCGGATTCACAAGGACTCACAGGAAATGCATGATTCTCTATAGAGGACAAGAGTCCTTAAGGTAATAGATTGTTGATTCAGTGTGTTTGGGAGAATATTATGGTACTGTCCTTGAGTTGAGGAGAAAAAATAAAACCAGCAACTACAATCACCTATAGCTAAATAAACTGTGTCTTCATCAAGTACCTCCAAAGAGGACAACAAATTAAGGCAGTGCACAAGAACACGTAATATATTCCTGCTATGAAGATTCAGCTCGACAGAACCCAGTGAAATGAAGAGGCTTGTACTGTCTGTCCTCAGAGGACTAAAGCTGGCATTGTTCAACTTGATCTACTTCAAAGAGCCTACAGAGCATCTGGCTTCTGAATCCCTGCCACTCCAGAGCTGAAATCTCCAGGGATTTTAATTTCTGAATTTATTTTTAGGGAATCAGAAGTACATTATGTCTGACACATCCATTTTCTCTTAGGCAGGGTGGTACTTGTAAAGTAGAGACATGTGATTTGTAATTAGGGCATTTGGGTACAGTGCGCTCAGGGCAGCTCATTCAAACACGTGTTCCACTCACGCAGGGCCCTGTTGTATGAGAGGACAAAGATTTTCTTACTCGTTAAGTTGGGTTTAAGAATAGGAGAAAGAAGAACTTAAGTTACTAATACATTTGGAAAGCATCTTTGATATTTCTGGCTGTGTTAGGAATCATAAGAGAAATTGATTGGAGACTTTTACTTTAAAGGAACTAAACACTATACTTGCGCCTCCTCACACTTTATAGTGTGAGATGTGAATCTTTTGTGTTTGCTTACTAGGTGAGAAAAAAGTCTTTTGAGTTTGTGCTTGAAATCCCACTCTGTATTGCGAGGTTCAGTCATCCTTGGGAAGTACAAGATCAGAACAGACTCTTGACAGAGTGGGGAACAAATGAACCTCAATCCTGCAGTCTGTTAGCATCACTCTGGCCTCTGGCACTCACATTCCACATGTCCTAGCCAGTCCCTTGCTGCTGCTAAGACCATGTAGGCTGATTTATGACCCTCATAGTTTGGAAGGTACATCTATGATGTGATTAATTTTGGTTTAATACTCCTTGGTCTGGTTCCCTTGTCTCCTTGACTGATACAACTTCCTGGGCAATTTCTTTTTCCTTCTAAATGGGAAACATTGGTTATTCTTGGCTAACCCTTTGTCTTGATGGAGTAGAATAAAATTTGTTCTTCCTGTGCTAATAGACTCTGCTGTATTTAGCTGGCTAAACCTCTGACCCAGTGCAGGAGTCTCCTTCAAATGAACAAAGGGACAACACAGTGGCAAAATGCGGGGTTTATAAGTAGATCTCCAGCTTAGAATCTCAGGGGACCATTGCTTGTATTGGGCAATATGTTTGGATTATGTTTCACTGGCTTTCCTCAGCTGTAGGTCTAGAAAATTAGTTTGTTCTTTGGTATCGTGATGAGAAATCTGTAAATGAAGACGTACAGAATCATGAATAGCATGTGGGTCATAGAAAAATTAAGGTACCCTGGTCACCTCAGCTTTTCCAGAATTCCGTAGTCTAAAAACATCAAGAAAAAGGGAATTTTTTAAAAAATAATTCTGGCTAAATACATTTTACTCATTCCCACAAATTCATTTTAAGCTTACTTGACTTTTCCCCACAAACCTCCCCTACCCTTGGTTGCTAGTGTTTTCTTAAAACTCTCAAAGTTGCCAGTATGTTACAGTTCTGCAGGTGGGGCTATTGGAGTGCTTCATTCAGCCTGGGGACCCAGTGGTGCCTCCTTTCAATTCACTTGCTCCACCTGAGCAGGTAATAGAAGAGGCTCCTGCACGTCACAGCCTGTTTCTTGACAGAGAATGTCAGTAAAACATTTGATGTCCACCCGGGGCTCAGATGGAGATTTTAGCATGGATTTCAAACCTACAGATGAGCCTTCCCAGGCTTCCTCTCATCTTAAGAGAGCAAATATGCATAGCATTCTTGCTTTTTTCATCCTTTCCAGCGTTAAGGAACATACATTCAGGAAATCTGGGACACTGTGTAAAGACCCAATCTGAGAATACTAGGATAGAAGAAGAGAAGAAAACACATAGGTTCTTTACCACTTTCCATCACTTTATCTATTTACATCTCTGCCTCTCTCCAAAAGCAAATTTTATATGACACACCCAGAGTCTTTAGCAGGAAAGCCTGCAATGAATTTAGAATCCTTGTTTTATGTCAGTTGTTTTTATTTAAATTTGTAGTTTAGACACACTGCTTCTTGAAAAATAAATACTTTAAGACACTTGAAAAGTCAGTTATTTTAAAATTAATATTTAGAAGTGTCCCAATTTTAAAATGAGGTAGAATACCTCTAATTTAGAAAATGTTTTAATAGAAACTTCCCAAATATTGCTATTTTACTATCTCTGCTAAGCAAAAGGAGAGGTATACTGGTCGGACTGCAAGGGAACTGGCATCAGAATTTCAGGAGGCAGAGTTTATAGGATAGGGCCATATATGGCACATCTGTAATTCTTGTACTTAAGAGGCCAAGACAGAAGGATCCTGAGTTTGAGGCCAGCCTCAATTACAAAGTGAGGCCTTGTCTAAAGAAAGAATAAGTTAATTTTAAAAATATGAACAGGTGAGGTGCAAGTGGAATCATAAAGAAGCGGCAGGAGTTAGGCTTCCAGATGTACATATAGCAAGAAGAGAGCATGAAAGTCAGCTTTCCAGTGGGGAGAGGCAGAGGCAAGCAAGGCCAATACCACAGGGCATGGCATGAGGATCTTTCCAAAGAACATGCTTAGAGTAACTGTGTATACAAGTTCTTTTCCAGTCAAAATGACTGCTAAACAATACTAAGAAAAAAGAACCCTAAACATAAAATTTAAATTACTTACAAATATCACCATATCAAATTAGCTACTATTAAGATTAATTAACAGAGATAGTGATACCTCAAAAAATATCTTTCTTCTTATGAATATATTACAGATTTCTCTCTGCTGACAAATTTAACTTTTTTCCCTACATGCAGTTCCCTAAAATAAATCTGAAATTAGGAGTCACTTGGCATAAGTTCATACTTGTTGAGTGACTCATATGTCTCTGTAAAAAAAGAGAACTTTATCAATATAATCACATAAATAACATGTTTTAAAAGACTGTTTTCTTCATCTTGATATTTTTGAAAAATGGTGATTATATAATTGATATTTAATAATATTAATTCTAAGTGTTTATATGTTAGTTCATATCAGAAAGCCAGACTTCAACATCTCCTTTTGATCAATTCAATCATTTTAGCAAGCCAACCATGAAATACATTTATAGGTCTACAAAACTTTCTGAGTAGGGAATCAATAATGAAGCTTTCTTAGATAGTTGTGTAGAAAGTTCAAACTTTATATTAAACACTGGACTCATCTTTTAAAGAAACTAAAGCATTTGACAGCAAATGCCTTGGCTGAGCACATTGAAACAACTCGACTTGGATGGACACAGAGGTTTATTTCAGTAATTATCAGCTTTCAGTAGTGTCCCTCTAGCTGAGTCTGCGTGATGCTATCATTTGTAAGAAAGATGATCTACTTTCTTACAGAATTTCAGGAGTAGATGGTTCAAGAAATCCTATTTGTGGATATTATATGCTTGGGGATTTGAGGGTAACCTCCATGCTTCCTTGAAGCTGGTGATTCTTATGTTTATGGGATACAAAATGTGCTTTACAAAGACACCTAGATACATCAAAAGGAGAACAATCTAAATTAGGCACTTGCCTAATAAGTATTGCCTAAACAGAAGGGATCTAGTTTTCCCTAATGTTCGTTAAGAAAGGTGCTTGTATTACATCCTCTCTGAAATGAACTATCACATGACGCATTCCCAGCGACCCAGAGATCACACAGAGAAAACTGAAGGCTTAAATTTTTAGATTCACATTAAGACCTTCATGTCAATTTCACGTGGTGATACAATATGCAGCTTTATCCAGCCAGTCTCTTAAAGTCGTTTTCTAATTAAATTCTGGACAACAACAATATATAAGGGCGTGGAAGCCGAAATAAAAGTCAAAGAAATGACAAGGCTAAGACACAGAGCATAGCAGAGGCATGGACTTCTACAGCTCTTGTAGAGAAACTTCATGGAGAAGAAGAGCTTCAGAGTTAAGAGGAAACAGACTCCTTTTTATATGCTTTATCAAAAATCTCAGGTGTCTGAAGTCCATAAAATTTATAACGTTCAACAGACTGTGACAGAACAGGGGGTAGATGCTGACCCACATTCAAAATTCAATAAGGCTCCCCAGGAAGGTTTGAGACAACCAGCAAAGCATAAACTCGGGTCTTTTCAGGGTGAAGTGGGGAGATGGTAACGGGGCATTCCAACTGTCTGTCTCAGAAATAGCAATGCAAATAGTGTGTGGCCTCAACTCACAGGGAGCTAGAGATTCATCTGCAGGTGTGTGAGAGACCATCCAAGTACAAGTAAATACTTAGAACTTGAGAAGCAGGAGCAGATGCACGCACCACCAGAGCAGGAAATATCATTTGAAATTCAATTTGAAAGGCTGAATTACATTTTTTTTTCATTTACTAAAAACATTTTATCCAGTTGACAGTGTTTTTGTCAAGATTCATGTTTCTCCTGTGGTTAATGTTTATAAAGTACCCTGTGCTTTTGGGTGGGAAGGATTTATAAATGAAAACTAAATCAATGTCTAAAGCTGTGATTTCAAAAGGCACCAACCTCAAGTTCTAGTTTGATTTAAAAAAAAAAAAGACTCTTGACTTTGAGATTCGTGTTATGCAAGTATGCAAATATGTGCTATTTCACTAACATTCATCACCAGCACAAAGCACAGACATTTCCTTCTGAACGGAGCATGTCTGCAGCTCCTCCAACATAGGCGGGTATCAGAGGCCCCGGGGATGGAAGGCTGCCTAGGAAATACATGTATCTCTAGGCCCTACTCCAGACCCAAGAACCCCATATTCTTAGAAGACTTTGGGGCATGTGAGGTTAACAAAGTCTGCTAGGTTTTTAAATTTGAAGATCTAAGATGTGAGACAGAGTCAGTTACTAACTTTGATCACCCAAATCCTCCATGCTCTCTGTATCTGAGGAAGATGCTTAGAACTAAAGAAAGAACGCTCACCCCAGTCTCTGTAAGCTGAATCCTGTGTGATGCTCAAGGTCCACAGAATTAGCCTGTTATTTGAAGATTTTGAAGCTCCGGATAGGATTAACCTCTCTAGAGCCAATTTTAAAAATTTATCTTTTTACAGTAAGCACTTAGTACAAGCATTGGATAAATCTCAGCAAATCTTATCTCATTTAATCATTTGTAGAACAGGCATAAAACATAAGGATGCTTCCAAGAAAGGATTGGATTCCACTAGGAGAGAAAAACAGTGAACTTGGGGACAGATGAATACTTGAGACACTTGTAGCAAATGTTAACTACAACGATGCACACAGTCTCATAATAGAATAAGAGACAATGGATGTGGGAACAAACATGTATGTGTCCAAACGTGTGGTTAGGGAGGTGAGGGTTTGGTTGGTCCCAGAAAAAGGCACAGGGAGTACAAAGGCAATGGAGAGAATGACGTTTGTGGGAAGTGGGCAGGCAGGCACCTGCTGTATTTTGAGTAAGAAGTAGGCAGTAAACAATGAGAGTCCAAGTGGGCCACCATTTTGGATGATTTATGAAGCTGTCCAGAGGCTGAGGCAGTTTATCTTAGGGGTGAAAAACAGGACTGGCTTTGCTTTCACTAAGAAAGACCTCAGTTCCAGTCTCAACTTCACAGGTTCCTAGGAAGGTGACCTCTAACTCAGGCAGTCTAACTGAATAGTACAATAGTTACCAACTGCCACATTCACAAAGCATTTTTATTAGAATTAAGTGAGAATATTGTTGCTATTTTTTCCTCTATGGGAGACAAATAAATTCACTTCTCTCTAATTTCCAACCACAAACATTCTATTCCACCACAGTTTACTCTGGGGAGCTGGGGGACCAAGGACTATTTTCTTACTTGTAAGGCACAGGTAGGCAGATACTTATGGGGTGGAGCACTGCTGCATGTAAGTCTGCACGGGACAATGTCTACAGCAGGGTTAACTGCGTTCACAGAGCCTTATATATACGGTCCTTCTCTTCCCTGGCCTTCCTCAGCCTATTTATCCTATCTCCTTCCCACGTCCATAGGCAAGAAGTGTAGAGTTGCTGACAGTAGTGGAGTAGCTAGGAACTCAGGTGAGAGCCCCATTGTTTCTTCCAAATACTCCTTTTCTTGAGGAGCTAGGCTTAGGCAATGGTCCAGTTTGTGAACAGCCACAGCTGAACTCCTGAGGACGGCAGCTCTTTGGCTCAGAAGGTAGCAACACACGGTAAATAGGCAGCATGATTTGCGCATGCCCTGATACTTGATAAGCACTTTCTACATATTAGCTCCTGTTATGATGGATCAGAGGATTCTATTCTATGTCAGATACATCACTATGAAGTAATATGCACATTCTCATTGTTTATCTTTGTAAATTTATATTTTTCAATGTATGGCATCATTACAGGGATGGAGACACATGAGAATATGGAAGGAAGACGGAATGAGTTATTACCAGTTTGGATTACAGACTTGTAAACCTGAATTTGGTGTCATGTATTATTGCTTATAGCCTCTTCCTGAACACAACAGAACCAAAGTCAGGCACTCCTGCCCTAGTACCCCACAGACATTTTCCTGACTATTTTTGGGAAGCTACTTCACCCTGCAACACTGGCAGGTCACCAGAATGGCTAGGCTGGCTTTCCTTGTGGCTTGCATTGCCTCTGTCTGCTCTGGATTTAGAATATTACAGCCTTTCCCAAACAAATTGGATCCAGCTTGGTCCTGATTCACACTGAAAAATTCCCGTGTGAATTCATATAAGGAAGTTTATGTGTGAATACATGAAGTCACGCAAGGAAGAACAGGAAGAATCAAATACAGATAAACTATTATATCCACTATGGTCCTTAAGATCAACAACTGCATGACCTTTTGTGAAGTTCCTCATTGTTGGTCAAAGAAGATAAAGATATATGTTTTTTTCTCACGCCATTTATGCTAACATTAAGTAACCAGATGCATATAAGACGTATAGTGTTTTTCATTCCTTCTTAAAAAGGGGAATCAAATACCCACAGAAGGAGTGGCAGAGATTAACTATGGAGCAGAGACTGAAGGAAGGACAAGCATATAGCTATCTCCTGAGAGGCTCTGACAATACCTGACTAATACAGATGTAGAGGCTCACAGCCATTCATTGAACTGAGTACACTGTCCCCAATGAAGGAGTTAGAGAAAGGATCTATGGAGCTGAAGGGTTTGCAGCCCCTTAGGATGAACAACAATTACTAACTAGTACCCTCAGAG
>JADRCD010123948.1:0-26881 GCA_019843815.1 Montemys delectorum
TAACTGTAAGCGTGGAGTGTAAAGAATGAGGAATGAGGTTTTATATATTACTTTCACTTTTCTGTGAAGAGACAGTGATTTAAAAAAAGATTCTTCATAAAAATTTCAAGCATCATATAGCAATTAGCCAAGAAAGCTTATGGATTTTCAAATTCTCTCAATTTAACTCATGAGGATAAAAGAGAGTCTTCTGAAACTGATTGTAAAAATTTTAACTGTAAGCATGAACACTAAACACTGCCTTACCAACAGCCATCTTAGAAATATAAAAAATGTTTTAACTGAGGAAGTGACATGCAGTTTATGCTCTTCAAATGCAACTTCTCAGACCTGCCATAAAATACTTTTGAAAATAGGTGAAAATTGATGAAATGAATTCTCTAAATTTTCAGAGCCTCACATCAAACTTTGCCATGAAACCAAAATGTCATCACAGACAGAAAAATTATTTGTGATTCACATTTTTAACAATAGATCTGTTTTCAAAATATAGGCTGAAATTATGTCACTAAAAGACACTTTTGTTCAAACACATATTGGTTATTAGTTCTAGCATAACTCATCAGTACTACCAATTCACTTCTCCAGGTGCCTTTTCTTGATATGACTACTTCCATCTTAGATACAAGTATTTTAACTGGACTTGATTACCCAAAGCCATGTAATTTCATTAAGTAAACATCAAAAATTAGTCAAGATAAATTGGCTTCCTGAATACTTTGAGATTTTTTTCAAGTATTAAATATTAAGCAATTGTTACTACTACAGCAACAACACCAAGGAAAGAGGAAATGAAGAGAAATGATGCTGAGATTAACAGAAATTCAGATTCCATATTCTGCTCAAAAGATCCGCCACACATAGGAAAACAAAGAAATTTAGATTAGGTGATTTTCCTATTCTCACATAATTAGTTACCAGTGCAACAATAATTCAAGATATGTGTGTATAGATAGAGTACACTCAATGTACAACAGAGCTGATGGAGAACAATACACTTTTCATTCCTTAAGTCACTGGAATTTTAAAAAGTATGAATGAAGGAGAAATAGTACCAGTTGGAAGGCCTGCAGACACTCATAGGTATTTCTGAGGATACCTATACATAGCAAATGTATACATATCCAAAAACTTTGTCATATCAACAAGTTTGGCAAGTATCTGCAGTCATGTTGTAAAACACAAATAAGAATTTAATAGGAGCTTCCTTGACTTTATCTAGATCAAAGAGTAGGCAAAGTCTAGAACTGGGATTCATGTTCTGACTTCATACCAAGTATGAACTCTCTTTGTGTTTCACATCTCTAGCCTTAAAACAAAAAAAGAAAGAAAATTTTAAAAAAAATGAGCCTTTAAATTGTCTATAATGGCAGAAATCATTTTAATATGCAATGATTAGTAAGTTCTTCAGTCAGAGATATTACAAACTCGTGTGTATGACATGATTGATTTATTTTCTATTCAACTGATATTATTTATGTAATCAGCTAACATATATCAGTCTACATGTATCAGAATTAGTCTCATATATTAAAAAGAACTTTAAAGACCTATGCCTTTTATTCTTGACTCATTTTATAATTTATCAACAGTATACTACTAAGCAATTTATACACTTCTGTTCTATAATCAGTGAAAGTGTATTCTATGGTAATTTTAAAACAAATAAATTCTTTACATATCTAATAAGTTAGCAAAGCACATTGATTTTTCTAAAATAACACTGTGAAACCTGTTTTTAAATGATTTATTATTGTCCAAGATCTCTATGTGCTTTGCATTCATAAATTTGAAATTAGAAATATAAGTCATTTTTACATAAAATGATATTGTAATGTTGTAAATGACTTTAAACTGCATGCTGTACTCTCACAACACCTCAGAATTCTCATTATTATTATTTTTCTCATACTTTGTGTCTCTCTTTTCTAATTCTTCCAACACTAAGACTTTTTAACATTTGTATTATCTCTCATTTCCTTCTCGAATCTTAGAAGTTCATTATGCATTTGTCAACCTGTGCTCAATGCCAGCTCTTCATATAACAATGGTTTTAAAATTTTTACAACTTATAAATATGATTCTCATAAAAGAAGAGCATATTATGTTCTATAATTTTATTTTTAGAGGTTTTAATTTATCTTAACTTATACTTATATATAAATTTATAAATTTATTTATCTATAAATTATCTCTTATATATTTTATAAAATATTTTATAGTGATATTTTTATAATTTCTGACATGACAATGTAAAATACACTTTATTCATTAATCATATATATATGGAGACATGGAAATAGGACACTAAAGATCAGACATTCAAGCCCTCCCCTACATACATTTTTACTAAAGAAAATGAACTTTTAGCAACTTGATTCCATGTGGATTCTAAGAAAATTGAATTGTCCTATTCTATTAAAAATTATACAAAATTTTCCAAGAGAAAAGAAAGGCTGGAAGGTACCAATCTCAGTTGCATGTCTAACTAGGGGAAACATGTTCCTGTGACCTCAGTTTACACTTTATGCACACACTAAGTTTAGGGACTTTGTGATTTGTACTTTATTAGGTCTATCAGAACTTAGAGAATGTGAGTTCATAGCGATCAACAAGATCATTTCTATGGAAAGCTAAGCAATTTTGAATGCTAGTCTCATAGCTGACATGTCTGAAAAAGACCCAGAGAATAGGAAGAAAAACAGATGTCAAAAGAGATTGAACTGACAAGGGCATTGTAGAAAATTCCACCATAGAGAAAAAGGCAGGAAAGAGTAATTTAACTGAAAGAATGGGAACTGTATAATAGGTACCTGTGGAGACATATCTCAGAAAGAGGAGTTGTCAGTATGAAAGAAGAACCAAATCCTACTGCCTCCCCACAAGAGTGTTATAACAGTAGACTCCTTTGTGAGGCATGAGGTTTCAAAGCAATGTGGCCGAACAAAGGCAATAGCAAAATAATAATTTTTCACTCAATTACTTCTCAATTTTATGCACTCTCTAATTATTTATTGGTTGTATCTATATGTGGTGAAATGTTGTATCATCTGGAGATTTGAGTATATATGTGAACTAAGGATTATAAAACCAATTTTGTGGGATTAATGAGAAGAGGTAAATTACTTTATGGTAATGATTTATAAAAATTTCTTCCTCACACAAGGGGTAGTGTGGATTACTGTTAGGTGCAAACTCTGCTCATAGTTAAATTAGGATGCTTTGTAGAGGGAACTGGACACAGGAAATCTGCTATATGGAAAACAAGACAGACTCTGCATGCCGTCATCTGAAAAAGTAGGAAAGGTACCATACCACTCTTTCTTATGCAGCTGGTAGAAAAGTATAGAGCATTTCTTTTTTTTTTTTCCTGCTTAGTTAATTCGTTTTTTTAAAATGATATCCCCTTTCCTGGCTTTGCCTACAAAAAAAAAAAAGAAAGAAAGAAAGAAAGAAAGAAAGAAAGAAAGAAAGAAAGAAAGAAAGAAAAAAGACCTATTCTCTCTCCTCTTTCCCTGCTCACCAACCTACACTTCCTTGCTTCCTCGCCCTGGCATTCCCCTACACTGGGGCATAGAACTTTTACAAGACCAAGGGCCTCTCCTCCCATTGATGACCGACTAGGCCATCATATGTATATATATATATATATACATATGCTGGAGCCATTAGTTCGACCATGTGTACTCTTTGGTTGGTAGTTTAGTCCCTGGGAATTCTGAGGGAACTCACTGATAATCATATTGTAACAGCATACAGGCAGGGATGATTCTGAAGTTCTATATGCTATATGATTTATGTTACACAAGGAAATATATTCTATACACCTATTTTATGAGTAAAGAAAATAATGAATGGAAAGATTAAGAGTTATAGATAGTCAAAGAAATATTCAGTGATGATGGGAAATAAGGAAACATTTGGCTCATGCTAAACTCTTTGAAAGGTTGATACTTGGGTGCAGATGACATGCAGAGTACAAGCCACTGAATAATATTACTTAGCACTAATTAGCTGAATGAGTTTCTAATTTGCCACCTAAATATCTTGAAAAGTCTTTTATGATGTTCAAACCTGACTCTGGGTTTGTCTTTGGTTTGCCAACAAAGGACATCATTGCTCACCTAGTTGGTAAGTCCTGTTTCTAGGAATTATGGGTAATTTTTTCTTTGCATTGCTTCTCTGTCTTCCTCCTGATCCATTAATAAATCCTTGTGACAATTGCCACAATTCCATCTATTTTTCTTGGTTACCAGTATGACGGCTGAGAATAAACCATCTCCTCTCATTCCTCTTTGCTCAAGAACATAACTTCTTCCCATGTGTTCTCCTGTCAAATGACATTCCTACTTACAGCATACAGACTTCCAGGTTCTAAATATCCTCCACTGACTTCTCTCACTATGCTACCCCTTAAGCTTCAATTGAGAGCATGGAGTGGCTGCATATATAATGTGAAATTATCTTATTACCAGTTATCAGCCTGAGTTTTACCTAACTGCCCCTGTCCTTACCATTCAACCTTTCAGGAAAGAATGCTCATGGCTCCTCAACTTGAAATAAAGCATAATAAATTAATGATACATTATAAAAATATCCTGATACTCATCTCTAGAATACCTCAATATAGTAATAGTGCAAAGGAAGCTGACAATCCCTCATGTGTTTCAAAAACACTAGAAGGGAAAGAATTTAATTCTATAGACATTGGATCCATTCCTTTTTTTTATTAGATTTTTTCTATATTTACATTTCAACTGATATCTCCTTTCCAAGTGGTTTCCCCTCGAAAAGACCAAAACCAAAATCTATTCCCTCCCAATTCCCCTTGCTCACCAACCCACCCTCTCCTGCTTGCTGGCTCTGACATTCCCCTACAGTGGGGAATAGAGACTTCACAGGACCTAGGGCCTCTCCTCCCATTGATGACCAACTAGGCCTACCTCTGCTACATATGCAGCTAGAGCTATGAGTCTCACCATGTGTACTTTTTGGTTGGTAGTTTAGTCCTTGAGAGCTCTGAGGGTACTAGTTAGGTCATATTGTTGTTCTTCCTATGGGGCTGCAACTTTCAGCTCCTTGGGTCCTTTCTCTAGCTCCTTCATTGGGGACCCTGTGCTCAGTCGAATGGATGGCTGTGAACCTCTACTTCTATATTAGTAGGGCACTGGCAGAGCCCCTCAGGAGACAGTTATATCAGCCTCCTGTGAGCCAGCACTTGCTGGCATCCACAATAGTGTCTGGTTTGGTGATTGTATATGGGAAGGATTCCCAGGTGGGGTAATCTCTGGATTGTCCTTCCTTCATTTTCTGCTCCATACTTTGTCTCTGCAACTCCTTCCATGGGTATTTTGTTCCCTCTTCTAAGAAGGATCGAGGTATCCACACTTTGATCTTCCTTTTTCTTGAGTGTCTTGTGTTTTATGGATTGTATCTTGGGTATTTCTGAGTTTCTGGGCTAATATCCACTTATCAGTGAGTATATACCATGTGTGTCCTATTGTCATTGGGTTACCTCACTCAGGATAATGTTCTCCATATCCATCCATTTCTTAAAAAATTTTATAAATTTGTTGTTTTTAATAGCTGAGTAGTATGCCACTGTATAAATGTACAACATTTTCTGTATCCATTCCTCTTATGAGGGATATCTGAGTTGTTTCCAGTTTCTGGCTATTATAAATAAGACTGCTATGAACAAAGTAGAGCATGTGTCCTTATTACATGACGGAGCATCTTCTGGTTATATGCCCAGGAGTGGTATAGCTGGTGCCAGGTACAAAAGTTAAATCAAGATCAAATAAACAATCTAAACAGTCCATATCTCTTAAAGAAATAGAAACTGTCATTAATAGTCTCCCAACCAAAAAAAAACCCAGGACCAGATGGGTTTAGTGCAGAGTTTTATCAGACCTTGAAAGAAGACCTAATACCAATACTCCTCAAACTATTCCACAAAATTTAAACAGAAAGTACTCTACAAAATTCATTCTATGAAGCCACAATTACTCTTATACCTAAACCACACAAAGACCCAACAAAGAAAGAAAACTCCAAACCAATTTCCCTTGTGAATATCGATGCAAAAATACTCAATAAAATTCTTGCAAACTGAATCAAAGAACACATCAAAATGATCATCCACCATGATCAAGTAGGCTTCATCCTAGGGATGCAGGGATGGTTTAATATACAGAAATCCATCAATATAATTCACTACATAAACAAACTCAAAGAAAAAAAAACATATGACCATCTCATTAGATGTTGAGAAAGCATTTGACAAAAATCCAACATCACTTTATGATAAAAGTCTTGGAGAGATCAGGATTCAAGGCCCATACATAAACATAGTAAAAGCAATATACAGGAAACCCGTAGCCAACATCAAACTAAATGTGATCCCACTAAAATCAGGTACTAGACAAGGCTGCCCACTCTTTCCCTACCTATTCAATATTGTACTTGAAGTCCTAGCCAGAGCAATTAGACAACAAAAGGAGATCAAAGGGATACGAATTGGAAAGGAAGAAGTCAAAGTATACTATCAATATGATAGTATACTTAAGTGACCCCAAAAATTCCACCAGAGAGCTCCTAAACCTGATAAACAACTTCAGCAAAGTAGCTGGATACAAAATTAACTCAAGCAAATCAGAGGTCTTCCTATACACAAAGGATAAACAGGTAGAGAAAGAAGTCAGGGAAACAACACCCTTCACAATAGTTACAAATGATATAAAATACCTTGGAGTAACTCTAACTAAGCAAGTAAAAGATCTGTTTGGAAAGAACTTCAAGTCTCTGAAGAAGGAAATTGAAGAAGATTTCAGAAGATGGAAAGATCTCCCATACTCGTGGATTGGCAGGATTAATATAGTAAAAATGGCCAACTTGCAGAAGGCAATCTACAGATTCAGTGCAATCCCCATCAAAATTCTAACTCGATTCTTCACAGACTTAGAAAGAGCAATTTGTAAATTCATCTGAAGTAACAAAAGACCCAGTATAGCCAAAACTATTCTCAACAATAAAGGAACCTCTGGTGGAATCACAATCCTGGACCTTAAGCTGTACTACAGAGCAATTGTGATAAAAACTGCATGGTATTGGTACATTGACAGGCAGGATCAATGGAACAGAATTGAAGACCCAGAAAGACCACATACCTATGGTCTCTTGATCTTTGACAAAGGAGCTAAAATCATAAAGTGGAAAAAAATCCAGCATTTTCAACATATGGTGCTGGCTCAACTGGTAGTTAGTATGTAGAAGAATGCAAATCGATCCATTCCTATTTCCTTGTACAAAGCTCAAGTCCAAGTAGATCAGGGACCTCCACATCAAACCAGATACACTGAAACTAATAGAAAAGAAAGTTGGGAAGAGTCTCGAGCACATAGGCACAGGGGAAAATTTCCTGAACAGAACACAAATAGCTTATGTCTAAGATCAAGAATTGAGAAATGGGACCTCATAAAGTTTCAAAGCTTCTGTAAGGCAAAAGACACTGTTAATAGAACAAAATGGCAACCAACAAATTGGCAAAAGATTTTTACCAATCCTATATCTGATAGAGGGCTAATATCCAATGTATACAAAGAAATCAAGGTTAGACTCCACCAAACCAAAGAACCCTATTAAAAAATGGAGTACAGAGTGAAACAAAGAATTCTTAACTTATGAACACCAAATAGCTGAGAAGCAGCTAAAGAAATATTCAACATCCTTATTCATCAGGGAAATGCAAATCAAAACAACTCTGAGATTCCACCTCACACCAGTCAGAATGGCTAGGATAAAAATCTCAGGTGACAGCAGATGCTGGAGAGGTTGTGGAGGAAGAGGAACACTCTTTCATTGCTGGTGGGATTGCAAGCTAGTACAACCACTCTGGAAATCAGTTTGGTGGTTCCTCTGGAAATTGGTCATAATTCTACCAGAGGAACCAGCTATACCACTCCTGGGCACATACTCAAAAGATGCTCCAAGATGTAATAAGGGCACACACTCTACCATGTTCATAGCAGCCTTATTTATAATAGCCAGAAGCTGAAAACAACCCAGATGTCCCTCAACAGAGGAATGGATACAGAAATTGTGGTACATCTACACAATGGAGTACTATTCAGTTATTAAAACAATGAATTTATGAAATTTTTAGGTAAATGGATGGATATGAAGAATATAATCCTGAGTGCGGTAACCCAATCACAAAAGAACACACATGGTGCGTACTCTCTGATAAGTGGTTATTAGCCCAGAAGTTCAGAATACAGGAAGAACAACCCACAAACCACAAGAAACTCAAGAAGAAGGAAGTCCAAAATGTGGACATTTCATTCCTTCTTAAAAGGAGGAACAAAATACCCATGGAAAGAGTTGCAGAGACTAACTATGGAGCAGAGACTGAAGGAAAGGCACTCCAGCCTGATATAGCTGTCTCCTGAGAGGCTCTGACAATATCTGACTAATACAGAAGTAGAGGCTCACAGCCATCTGTTGAACTGAGTACAGGATCCCCAATGAAGGAATTAAAGAAAGGACCAAAGGGACTAAAGGGTTTGCAGCCCCTTAGGATGAACAACAATATGAACTAACTAGTATCCTCAGAGCTCCCAGGAACTAAACCATGAAGAAAGGAGTAGACATGGTAGGACTGATGGCTCTGGCAGCATGTATATAGTAGAGGATGGCCAAGTTGTTCATCAGTGGGAGGAGAGGCCCTTGGCCCTGTGAAGGTTCTGTGCCCCAGTGTAGGGGAATGCCAGGGCAAATAAGCGGGAGAGGGTGGGTTGGCAAGCAGGGGAAGGGGGAAGGGAACAGGGGTTTGTTCTTGTTGTTGTTTTTTTTTGGTTTTTTGTTTTTTTTTTTTGGGTTTTTTTTTTTTTTTGAGGGGAAACTGGGAAAGGAGAAATCATATGACATGTAAATAAAAAAATATCAAAAAAAATACATGGGGTACAGAGCTAAACAAAGAATCCTCAACTGATGAATATGGAATGACTGAGAAACAGCTGAAGAAATGTTCAATATCCTTAGTCATCAGGGAAATGCAAATCAAAACAACCCTGAAATTTCACCTCAAATCTGTCAGAATGACTAAGATCAAAAACTTAGGTGACAGCAGATGCTGTCAATATTGTGGGGAACACTTCTTCATTGCTGGTTCAATTGCAAGCTGGAATAACCACTCTGGAAGTCAGGTTGGTGATTCCTTAGGTCTTAATTATTTTTTATGTGGTGACACACTACTAAAATCATGGGCTTTTTACACTTTCCTTTTGGAGTGCTAGACCCAGAATTCTCCTTTTTTCTGCCTCACAGAAGAGTTCCATTTGAAAAATATAATAACATTCAAGAAAAATTAAATCCAATAAAAATGGAAATTACACCAAGTTCTTCTTGACCTACTCCCAAGTCATTGTACTGATGCTCCTAAAGAAACAAGAGATGAGAATTCTGAATTGACCAGTAGAGTAGGCTCAACATTGATAGTGGCTTGATCTATAACAATGAAGAAAAATCTGACAAATTTTGAAAGACATTCTCAAACAATCCCAAGAAGGAAAATGAATGTTGGAATAATGATTTGGAAAAAAATCTGTTTATTATTTATTTTCTCTTTGAGTAAAAGTTGATAAATGCCACGTTTAAGCACAAAGACTCAGATGATCTTGTTGGAGGATACTCATGGCTTATAGGCTATTAACTGGGAATGGCAGGTTCTAGAATGCACAGCCCAAAATATATTTCCTTTATCTAAACAATATACCTTGTGAGCAGGCTCTTTCCCTCTTAGGTTTTAGTATCCCAGGAACTGATGCAGTGACTTAGGTTAAAACTGGTATTTCACAGATAATTCAGAAAATTTAAGCTCATCAGTATAGTGGAATCATGTAATTTTAGTGGACAATTGGATTTATTCTTCAAAAATGATGAAATCCCCCAACATCTAACAGAATCTCCATAGATACCATACCATGCTATTATGGAGGCTTTTATTTATTTTTTTAAATAATTTACATAAATATTGTCTCTTTGCTAATTGAGTCAGCTGAACAGAACATCCATACAACGTAACATCCATACAACTCTCCCTGTACCAAAAATTTTTAATGTCTCCAAATCTTGTTGATGATCGGTACTGCAGAAAGAGGCCACACGTATCAGGCGATCAGTGGGAAGTATAATCTTCATGTCTGTATGCTGTCATCTCTGCACAAATTGAATGTTGGTGACAGTTTGTATTCTCATTTAATGACTCACATTTCTACAAATGGTGACATTAATGAATCATTTAAATGCAAATCACTCCTGAAATGCTCATGGGTTAGGGGCATAAAAGCCACAGTGCAGAATCTCTTGAAATAGCAATTTTGACTTTGATGTAGTTTAGGGATTTGACATAATGAAGAAGAAAGTATTTTAGAATGGAAGACAACATTCCTCTTATTCTCTACTGACAATAAATTTACAATTCTACTACATATACATTATTACATTTAAAATTAGATTTATTTTGATAAGTCTTGCATTTTGGTATTTTCAAAGTTAAGTATATGAGCATATTTTCCTTCTTTGATTTTAATTGTGGTAGTTACATTTCTGTCATTGAGAAAAAAGTTAAATTTTTGGTACTGGTAAATTGATTGAGATTGATTAATTTATAATGATGAGATTTTTATTTATTAAATTATAAAGGGTGGGGCTCTCGATGGTGCAAGCTGGACCGGAGCATGTATCCAAACCTTGCCTCAGGGCCACTAGGGAAAAAGCGCCCGAGGTATTGGCAAGCTAACCAACCAAGGGCTGTTCCCTTCCCCACATCTTCCTCTGTCCGCGGATAGGCCTCTGATGTGGCTGTCTCTGATGGTGTCATCAAGGTATTCAATGACATGAAAGTTCGCAAGTCTTCAACGCCAGAAGAAGTGAAGAAAAGCAAGAAGGCAGTGCTTTTTAGCCTGAATGAGGACCAAAAGAACATCATCCTGGAGGAGGGCAAGGAGATCCGGTAGGAGAGGAGGAGCAGACTGGACAACCCCTACAGCACTTTTGTCAAGATGCTGCCAGACAAAGGACTGCCACCATGCTCTCTATGATACAACCTACGAGACCAAGGAGAGCAAGAAGGAGGACCTGGAGTTAATCTTCTGGGCCCCTGAGAATGCACCCCTTAAGAGCAAAATGATCTACGCCAGCTCCAAGGATCCCGATCAAGAAGAAGCTACCAGGAATCAAGCATGAATTTCAAGCTAACTGCTATGAGGAGGTCAAGGACCGCTGCACCTTGGCAGAGAAGCTAGGTGGCAGCTTATTTCCCTGGAGGGCAAGCCGTTGGGAGCCACCTCCAGCCCCCTGCTTGGAGGGAGCATCTAGCAGCCCCAGACCTGCTCTTGGGTGTTGCTGGCTGCCCCTTTCCTGCCAGACCAGAGGGGCTGGGGGGATCCCAGGAGGAGGAGGGCTATCCCTTCACCTCAGTTGTCAAACATCCCTCCCACCCCCTGGACCGTCCTTCTCCCTCCATCCCTGAAGGTTCTGGCCTTCCCAAACTGCTTTTGATCTTCTGATTCTTCTTGGGTTGAAGCAAAACAAGTCCCGTCCGTTCTAGGCATCCAAACACAAACAAAACCAAAACCAAAAAATGAGCCAAAACAAAATAAAACAAAAATTAGTCAATGGCTGACTTAGGGTTTTATTGCTGTGGATAGACACCATGAACAAGGCAAGTCTTATAAAAAACAACATTTAATTGGCACTGGCATACAGGCTCAGAGGTTCAATCCCTTATCATCAAGGTATGGCAGGATCTAGGTAGGCATGGTGCACGCAGAGCTGAGAATTCCACATCTTCATCTGAAGCCTCCTAGTGGGAAACTTAGTTCCAAGCTAGAGGTTCCAGGTAGCTAGGATGAAGGTCTTAAAGCCCACACCTCAGTGACACACCTGCTCCAACAAGTCCACAACTACTCCAACAAGTCCACACCTACTCCAACAAGGACACACCTTTTAATAGTGCCACTTCCTGGAACAGGCATATGCAAACTGCAATAGCTACATCTGTCTTTATCAAGATAAAAGTCCAGGAAATGTTCTGCATGTGTTCTATCGGCTGTAAATGACACTTAGATATTATACCAATGCCTTTGCTTTTTCTAATTATTCTGTTGTATTTAGTATTTTGTTTTTTTCTGAGGTTAAAGTATTTTATGTGACTGGTACATAGAAATAAAATAGAAATCTCAGAATTAACAACTATGATTAAGAAAGTATAGTTTTTAATTTCTATTACTTCTAAGGGTCCATGATTTTTCAAAATGTAATGAATGATCAGATGGTAAAAGACTGGAAGAAAGACCCCTACAAACATATGTGATACTATAGATTTTGCTTGTCAATTTGACACATGGCAAAAACAAATAATAAATGTAAGCTTTTATACCTGGTATTTCCCAATTATGCACTGTGTAGAAAAAGTATTTATAAAATAGTTTTCTAGTTTGAATATAGTACTTATCAAAAATGTTTTAAACACAGTCATATATAAAAATATTATATAAAAATACCATCAGGTCCTAAAACATTAAACAAAATCAAAATACTTTTGTTTTCTTTCTTTATTTAATTTTATTTATTTATTTATTTATTTATTTATTGAAATGTATAGTGATGGATAGTCAGGTCCAAAATCAGCAAGTAAATTAAGAAAAGATGCTCAAATATTGGAAAAAAAAAAAAAACTAAAGTGAAAGTAAGATGTGGTATTTGAAGAATCTCATTTGGTAAATGTGCATTAAGGACTGAACTATATGCAGAGTAGCAGCAGGTTTGTTTTTCCGAGAAAGACATTTGTTGGATAAACCTGGCAACCTACACTCAGTCTCTGGAATCCACATAAATGTGGAAAGGGAGAAAGAAATCGATAGTTGTCTTTTGACCTCTACATATGAATCTATGTGTAACCCCCAACTCCAATCATCATCCTCACCACTACATTGACCACATCTACCATTGTCGTCGTCATCATCATCGTCATCACCATCATCATTATCATCATAAGTGGTTAAAGTAACAGAAATATCGAAATGGTCAATAGTAAAAGAAAGGAAGGCAGAGGAATAACAAGTCAATAACTGCAGAGTTGAAATAATGCCGACCCCAGGAGAGCTCAGAGAATGGACTGGTTTTCATTTCTGTCACTGAAGGAAGCAACTGTGGGTTTACACACATCAAAACCATGAACTTATTTATATTAATTTCTGGTGAATTACAAGCTTTCTTGGGTAAAGAAGAAACCAGGAAAGTGCTTGCTATTATCACTGGACTTGAGGTATATTGGTAGAGTGAACTAGTTAAATTGGAAGACCACACATGGAACTGCATGAATTGACTGAAATGGAAGAATTAAGGATGCTTCCTGTATGATTCTATTAAAGAACTGGTCACAGACAAAATTAAAAAAAATAAAATCAAGGAATATATATTGGTTCTTCTTAAACTTATTTTGTGACTCTAGTTTCTGTGTTTTCCCTTCATAGAAATGTTATCAAATCCAAAATGAAATCACTCAAGTTTTCATCATGCATAAAAATGTGTGTTAAAAGTAGGATAATGTAAAAATTGTAGAATTTCAGACATGGAACCAATTAATCCTGGCTAGTTATACAAGCTTTGCTAGCACCGAAGTTACTTACAGGATAGTGTTTATGTATGTTCACACCTGCCACGAGGACCTTGCGTGACCGCAGTATCTGAGGCTTAAGCTTAAAGAAAGCCAGTCTCCTGCACCTGCATTGTCGCCCAGCATCCCCTAACTCAGAGGTAGCCCAGATATGTCCTTGCCAACTCACGTGCTAGATGCCCACCAAAATATGACAGCTAGAGAAAAAATCGGACATTTCTCTCTGACCTTTTACCAACCAACGTCTTAACCAAACCCTGGCTTGGAATGTTACCCACCCAGACTAATTGCCTCTGGCATTGTTAGGGAAATAAGAAAGGGAATAGTGCCTTGAAGCTTACAAAATGGGAGACTTTTCCCAGGGCAAGGTCAAGTAGAATCCTCGTTCTCAGTTAAGTACTGCGGTTGAACATTTCTAGGGATCAGCAAGAGACCTGTCTCTACTAGCCCAGAAGATTAGCAGAGTGGGCGTTTTACCAAGGATGGGCGGGACCTTGAGCGGAGTGAGTGAGTGTGTGTGTGTGAGAGACAGTGTGGAACAGTCAGCATTCCAGATAGAGGAGTCTGCATTGAGCAGATGGACTCAGTCCGCAGCCCCCCCCCACCCCCCCACCCCACCCCCGGCCCAAACGCTCTGGTGCAGCACCAATTGAGATTCAAGAGATTCAGCATTCTAGAGTCAGCATTCTCGAGTCAGAATTTGAGATTCGAGCCTCCGTCCTCCTGGCTGGCTCACCCGCAGCCCCGCAGGACTCCAGCTGGGCCCATGCAGCCCGAGCGTACCCAGAGCCCAGGGATGTAGCGCCTATCCAGAGAGGTGGCTGCTTTAAACTCAGTGTGTTTCTGGTGGCCTCAAATGTACTTTAATTATTAAGCTGCCAGATTTATCATTTCTCTTTTGCAATGACTGTAAAAGTCTGATGCCATTTTTAAGAAATACATTCAGATCCTGTACTTCATGTGTTGTCTCTGCCATCATTTCTTTGCCTACACCTCGTCGACCTGACTAGGACCCCGTTTCTCCCGAGGGTTGAGGGAGGCCCAGATCAGCCAGCCAGCCTGCGGCACATACACATCCATGACATTTGATCACAACGTGTATTATTAATTAAGTATGCTATTTATTAGTTTAGAGCCTAACAGGGAGAAGTGTACTTTGTAGAAGAGGGATTGCTTAGAAGGCCCAAGGAGAAACATACGGACACATGTACATGAAAGCTATTTTCCTTAATAAAGTGTCAGCTCAATGGCTTAAAAAGAATTGCATAATGTATTTTGCTACAAGCCCAGAGTGTAGATGTTTTGTGTTACTTTATTAAAACAGTGCAGAGAAGAAAATACTGTCAAATGGTGACAGGTGTCCTTTTGCAGTATGGCTTGGTCTGACCCTGTGTAAGATGCCACTGAAAATATTTTATCTCATGTCCTCAGTGAAAGTGTGTCACAGATCAACTGTATGGTGACTCAGAGGCCTCTCTGAAGTGTACATTCAATTGTGTGTGGACAAATGGTTGAGGCAGTGAGAGCAGGATGCATCCCTACAGAAAGGCATACAAAGTAAGGATAACATCCTAGCACTCCCACAGTTACTGTGTCTGTCTGCATTCTGATAAGAACCCATACCTCCTCATCTTGTCAGAATCACCAGACTGTGGCCACAGCCCTCCAATTTAAAGAATCAGCTGCCTTTGTTTGTACTGATCAAATACTTCACACCCCAGTACACGGAGTGCCTTGTCTCTGAGGATAAATGAAACATCTCTTCCAAAATTCTGACCTCATTTCCCATTTCTCCTACCAGTTTCCAGAGGTTAGAAAAACAAATTGGCAGTTAACGTAGAGAAATATATAATAATAAGGCTTGAGGAGATATGAAAGTTGGAATAAATAATTTTAAAAATATGTACCATAAGTCATAGTCAAAGCTCTATAAGGAATAGTTTTGGAAGAACCTGAAATCTTCGCCAGACCAAATTGACAGTGCTGCTGTGTGACAGGCAGTTTATTTCACTGAGTGCAGTGACCTTCGATCATAGAAATGTTGCATTTATAGGCTAATCAATTTAAGGAATGAATCTGGGATGTGTACTTTCTGTTAAATAAAATAAAAATATTTATTATTTCAGTTTCATTGTAATTTTCAGTATAAGTTGACAAAGTAAATAAGCATTTATGTCTTGGGGTAGAATGTAATGCTATTTTTTGGTGATTTAAAAAAAAAGTGTAGTATAGTATTACTTGGTGCATCTGTGGGAGGGACCTCATTGAGCATTCACACACAAGAACACATCCCTCACCCCCACTGGTCTGACTGGGGTTTATACTCTTTCAGCTTGTTCTGTACTGCTGCTGCACTCTGCACTCTGGGAATAGCCTAGCCCCTCACTATGCTTGTAAGAGCCTCTTGTTGCAGATCCCACAAGTGAGTGGCAGCACACAATCCTTTGCTTCAATGCCTGGTTCATTTTATTTCTTTCATTGTGATCCCTTTCTACATACTTTGTTTAAATACCAGAATCTCTCTTTTCCATGGAGTACTGTACCTATCTATCTTTCTTTGGGTATATATCCGTGTCTTTCTATGTATGTTAATTCTTTCACCTAATCATCCTATGTGGACACTTGGGTTGGCTCTATATCCTGGTTGCCATGCTTACTACTGGAGTGAACTTGGAGCTGCATATGTGCATTTTCCAGGTTGATTTCAATGTGTTCTGCTTTTGTTATCTGAGCTGTGTAGGTTAAAACCTAAACTAATGATAATAATAATAATAGTGATGATGATGATAGTGGTGATTGTGGTGGCGATTATTTTCATCATCATCTAGACATATTATGTTACATTATTCTTTTGTATTTTTTTCCTAGGAAATTTCCAATTTCAGATCTAACGTCTATGACTTAAATCCATTTGGGTTTGCCTCATTCTCCATAGTCTCTTACTTTCTCTTTTTCTCTGTCTATCTATCTTATATGTATTTCTGTCTTGGTTCACCATGATTTCTCTCACTAACATGCTAGTTTTTCAATCACACACTCATATTATCATAAATCAGTGGTTCTCAACCCGAGGATTGTGACCTATTTTAAAGTGGTCAAGGGTTCCTTTCACAAGCTTAGCCTAAGTACACCTGAAAGCATATTGATATTATGATTCATAACAGCAGCAAAATTAAAATTATGAAGTACCAGTGAAGATTTTATAGTTGGGAGGTCACTACAACTTAAGAAAGTGTATAAAGGGTCACAGCACTAGGCAGGTTGAGAACCAATACCATAAAGGATCTTTCTTTCAGATGTTGTAACTCATGCACCCTTTTCCCAGAGGAACACTACCTAAGTGTCAAAAAAGGCACTTTTCACCCTTTCCTTTTGCTTTTCCCATTTTCCTTAAAAAAAAAAACAGTTTTATTTTATACTTTATACTGGGAGACTCTGATGATTTATGTTGTTTATAATGTGATCATAGCTTATTTGCAGAACTATAGAATTCAGCATTGATGAGTCTACGTCTTCAGTTTGAAATAAAATAATGTGTTCATTAAGGAAAAATGATCGCTGTAGGGAAATGAATAGCTCCAACACAGCAATGACATCAGAAGTCTTAGTGAGCACAGCACACCGACATGTGTTCTGAGGTCTTTCTGCAAATACCTCGTGAACTTTTCTCTCCTTGATAATCCTATGGAGGTAAATACCATGTTCCTTAATCAATCCCGCAGTCTCTCAGCAGGTGTTTTCAATTCTCAAAATGCTTTTTTTTTCCTTCCCATTAGAACCAGAGAGTACAAAAGCAAACATCCAATAATTCAAAAGCATATTCACTGCAAACAAAGTAAGAGTCAGGAGAGGGAACTTGTTTGTTTGTATGTTTTTTTTAAAAAGCAAGCCTTCAGATTAAAATAAAGACAAGATTTTCAATGCAACTAATTGCAAATAGAGGAAGAAGACATGCTGTGAAAGGACTTCTCATTCTGTCTTCTATGTGCACTGATCCAATATTGACCACAATTAACTCTTCTTGAAATTTAAGATCTGTTGCATAAGGACCCTAAATAGTGACAACATAAATCTATCGCAGGCAGAAAGACAAGTCTCTGCAATGGCAATGTCTGTTGGCAGAGTTTTAAGATTCATTGTTAGGAGTCAATTGATGAATATTTTTATTATTTAACTTAAAATTTATTCACTGAGATCATATATGTGACATTATTCAGGCATCAAGACATGTCAGATTTAACAAATTTGGATTATTATAAACACAGTTTCTGAATATTTACTGAGTCTACTGACACATCAAAGTACTGTTGCTGTTTATTTCATTGTTTAAAATAGACTTGCATAGTCCAGGAAATTATCCTATTATTCAATAATGGCTATCATAATAATTTAATATAATGTAATATATATATATATGTTACATTTCTTTAATTATATCTTCATATTCTGGCATGAGTCTAGAAGTGTGGTGGCCTTAATATATGAGTCCAGTTTTTCTTAGTTCACACTTGCTGTTGTTCTGGCTGATCTTGCTATACCAAGGTAACATTAATCATGGGGCTGTTACAGCAGAAAATTTCTGGGATGATATAATTACAGCAAGTGCCTTTCATACTGGAGAACAGGCTCAGTAATGATAAGGAAAATGTGGTGTAGTAAGATTAACTCCTGTCTCCAAGGCAAGGGAATGAACAGTCTTAGTCTAATTTATACTTATATTGAACCCAGCCTCACCCATTTTTGAAATAGGGAGAAGAGTGAACATAGAGGTCATTTATATCCTCTGATATTTATTATTTATAAGCAATTCAATACATAGAATTCTCAGATATCTTACCATAGGAATTCTTTTTTTTTCTTTTTTGCAAAAGAGGTAGCTTTTTTGTTTCTGCATTTGCATAAAATATTTTATGGATTTTATTGTGATTATGTTGTTTAATCTAATGTCATCCTTTCCATGAGTGTGAAGGACAAAAACATTTCCATATTCAGACAGTATAGATGTAAATGAAGAGCTTCATCCATCATCACTCCTCAGAATCTCCAGAAGATCTTTAAATATTCAGTAACAGGCAGGGAGTCTGAACAGTTTAGTTTCCCTGGGGGCTACCAGTACCATGAATTTGGATCAGTGAGTGAGCTCTTGGGTAACGTCATGAATATTAATGTGTTCCATTCTCCTGACATACTGCACTGTTTGGCATTTTGTGTAATGTTTCTGAATGATCCACACTATTCCAGTTGGCTCATCTGGCTTTCATACATACACCTGAAGTCAGAGAAACACATATTGAAGGGAAAGAACACCAAGAAAGTGACTATCAGGGAGTTACAACTGCCACTACAACACATCTATTCTGGCAGGGCTCATTCACTCTTTTCTGATACACATGCAAAATGGAAGTGTGTGTATGGCTCACTAGGTAAAATGCCTCCCAGACAAGAAACCTGAGAATCCACATAAATTTTTTGTTTGTTTGTTTGGAGGTATCTGACTTTAATCCAAGTGCTGGGAAGGCAGACAGGAAGATCTGTGTTGCATGGAGCTTTTGCTATCCTGCTTTACTCTCTGCGCAGACCGAGACACCAACCCCTGCCCAGAGAATAGTGGGTCTCCTGATGAGAAACACAGACAAACTCATGGCTCAATCTCTATCTGCCTTTTTGGCTCAGTTGCTGGGCTCTTCTAAGCTGTCCTGAGTTGGCGTGCCCTTCCCAATACTATTACCTCAGCATCTCTCAACCTATCCTCAGCTTCAGCTGCTCAATTCCCTTTAGTCTCAGCTCAACATCCTAGCCTCCCACTTGGAGAAGCAGCCTATGGTGGCTCCACCTGAGATCTCAAGTCGCTGGTCACCTTTTCTCTCTCCGAAGCATGGAGAGAACACCTTTGCTCCTCTGCATCTTTTCCTCTGGGGAAATGAAAGTCTCACTTCTTCCCTTCTGCCCAGTACTTAGCTCCTGGCATTTTTACTTCTAGATCAGGAACCAGGTAGGATACAGGACTTTAACATCAGAACCATCCAGTACAAATCTATAGGACTTGCTCTTATTTCAGTCTAATATAATACTCAGACCTCAGGTCCCAGAGGCAGATCCTGTCTCAAACACGCAAAAAAAAAAACAAAAAAAAAAAAAAAAAAAAACCTAACAATTTAAATGACAAAACAAAACAAAGTGAATGGCTTCTGATTCAAGAAACCTGAGGTTGCCTTTGTACTCACAAAGATGTGTACACACTGTACCATTACGAACACACACACACACACACACACACACACACGCTTTTTTTTTTTCTGAATTCTGAGAAACATGAGTTTTCATTTCACTTTTGAAAAGAGCAAAACCACATTAGAGTTAAACTTGAATTACACAGGGCAGCTAGTTGTCCCATGTGTTCAAGGCACAGAAAACGCCCCCTCTATCTCAAGAGAAACTGAAGAGGATCACAGATAAATTTAATGAACCCTGAAAGTCATTGATATTACCTTCCCAAAAAGTAAAAGAGAAAGAATTAAATCTTAATGTCATTTGAGGTTAGATATAATGATCTGAGGTAAATTGTTCTGAGAATTTTGTCTCATTAGATATTGAAGCTCACACACATGATGACATACCACACATATAATGTGTAGTATGTTAAAAAAAAATCAGAAGCTTTGATATAATCAGTGTTGCTTGGGAGGGTCAGGGAGCAAGGAAACATTTATCCCGAATATTGTAGGCATGGGTATGAGTTGATGTAATAAACATAATGGAAGAGCAATGTTTCAAGTATTCATATGCAAAGGTATCAGTCACTGCTGTCTAATAAACAGATAAACTCTTTCACTTCAAACTTGCTTATGATTTCACATGTATATGGATAGTCACTTAATGTATTCTTGATGGAAAATCTGGAAAGTTTTTAAATGTTACCCATTCGAGTTGACAAGAAAATTATGAGGAGGTGTTATTAATATTTATATATGTAACACAGTGTGTCAGTCTACAAATATTAATGTAATTATTTTTAAAGTAAGAGCATCAGAAAGTCACTGCTTGCATTTCTGAAGAAGTAAATGAGTAGGTGAAAAGAAAGACACCATAAAAATACACATAAGGAACTGTCAACAATTTTTTTACTTCAAGGAAAGAAGAATACATTTTTATCCTCCTCCTTCCTACAATCCCCATTTTCCTCCCCTTCTCTCTCTGTCCCTCTCCTTTTATTTTTGGCTTTTTGGAAGCAGAGGTTGGCTCAGGTTTGCTTAAAACTCTCTATGTACCCCAGCTGAACTTAAAATACAACAATTCACCTTCTCCCCTACCCCTAGCTTCCTCTCTTCCTCTAAATGTTTGGATTTCTTGCCTGAGCATCTACAACTGTAGGGAAAGCTGAAGTTCTTACAACAATGCTATTGGAATTGTATAACATCTTTCTTTATAGATGTCTCTGTAGAAATTTATAGAGACTATAACTCTAAGATGAAGGAGTTCTGGATCAGTACCAAATCCGTTCACACTTCAGAATTAAGCAAAGTTTACGGCTGTCTTTGACCTAGGGCATTGCAACAGAGACTCAGGAGGCCCACACAGCTAAGGTCATTGGACAGTCTAACAAACAATGTTTATTGATTACAGTATTCATCCACCATAACTAGAATTAAGCTGGTTACCTAATTCTCTAAACTTTTAGAAATTAGTGGAGTGTACTGTAGCTTTTTGTTACTAAGAAAATGCCTGACATATAGGAAGGTGGTTGAGGGAGAATGGATTCTATTTTAAACAAAACAGCAAAAAAACAAACCAAAACAAAACAACAAACAAACAATAACAACAACAAAACTGGATACTTCCCTGAGGGCCTCAGATTAAAAACCTTCAACAGTATAACACTACCATTATCATGTGAGAGTTTTGTGTTGGCTCCTGTTTTATTTTTTACTGCTTTGACAACAATGTACTTGTATTAAAATACATAAGCCTGCAGCTTTGAAAAACACACAACACCATGTAATTCAGTGCCTGTTGAGGGCTCCTTGTGTACACAAGATGTTAAAACTACAAAAATGGAAATCTTCCATGTATATGTAGTTTATGGTGTCTTAAGTAGTTATTGGTGTCAATAGGTTGTATAATTCTAGAGAGGCAGAAATGGGGGCTAGGGTTATTGGAGATCCTTAGCATTCACTCTTTCATTTTTATTTTGAAAGCTTCCATTAGTGAATTCAAACTACCTCACCTTTTGTTTTCTGTTACGGAGTACAAAGCAGAGTCAGATACACCATAAATGATCCTTCCTGAAGAATATCCCACACAGGTGCATCTATTCAAGGAACTTAATGACCTGCTCATATTGATTTTTTCTGTGAATAAAAATGTTCAGTATAATGACAGATCAATCACAGAACTCTTTTAGCTGCCCAGCATTGTGTTCCTTAAAAATGCATGAAGTTGCTTAGGGAAAATTGATCTCTTTTATTCCTTTAGTAAGTTTGGTCTTTTATGTTACATAAAACTGTGGAATGTGAGTCGCAGGCTAAAGGAAACTTTTCTTAGCTCTTTCATGGCCCTCAAAGATTGATGTGTTTCTTTATTAATAGGATCATAGTGGAAGGGTCTAAAGTATGTGTGTGTGTGTGTGTGTGTGTGTGTGTGCGCGCGCGTGTGTATGTGTGTGTGTGTTCAAACATATACATCTCTGTGTGTGTGTTAAATGGTGTAGCATATATGTGCTGCCTCACTCTCTCTCTCTATGTATATATACACACTCTATGTACTTATATGATATGATATACAAGTTAATCTTTAGTATTCTATAGATAAGACTCTAGCAATAATCCTTTCTCAGAATCACATTTGATTTCTTTATGTGTAACAAAAACTTTTTCTATAATACAAGTTGACTTAAAAGAGAAATAAATAGAAGTTTTCTGAACTTCTCTGATAATCTCCAGCCTGAAGAGCGATGCTGATGATTTTCCTGTGAGTTCCTCCTTACACAGACATGCCAAGCACAGCTTTACTCTTAGTATGAAGTGAGAGCCATAAATCAGACAAATCCTGTGACTCAGGACTGGACAGCTGACAAGACTTGATGCTGGGATCCAACTAATTTCTGATTCAGACGTGTATCCATAAGCATAAGAACAGGCCTGTACGAGGTCACTACATTTATTTCAGTCATATAATACATTTTATTTTTAGGTGGGTGATTCCTGGGTTATGTACTATAAACTTTCCATCTAACTGTTGGAAATTTGTAGTGAGTTATTATTATCTAGTATTTGAAAACATATTTTATGACTATATGCAAAACCTGTTATTAGTTATTCAACATTGTAGGCAGCAGGCAAAATCCTACCTGGATAAATTTGTTCTGTCTTAATAGAGTGAGACCTTGCCTAAGGTCATTTACACACAGACTTAAGCTACTTATAGAAGGGTTAGTATCTGAAAATCACTAGCTTCAGAGCACATGGTGCTGGAATTCTTGGTTCTCAACTGCTGAGAAGTGTCACCAATGAGAGCCATCTTTTCATTATGACTTGACAATTTTCTTTGTTTTCTATCTTGTATTGTAATGCAGTTGTCTAATTATAAAAAGAAACCCAAAAGACATCTTATTGGACAAATGTAATATGGAGAAGCTGTGTGAAGGATCCCAAGACAAAGTGAAGCTCTCCATAGGAGGAAGAAGGGATGGGACAAATCCTCTCCTAATGCTGTTTTGCTAAGTGATTTTTGATGAAAACTCTGCCTAACTTGGTATGTTCCTCATGGAAAGGGGTCTCATGGATCATTGAATCAGTTATTCCACTCAGACAGAATTGGCATTGTATGGACAGCAATGCGGATCCTGGAGCCATTTGTCTCTCCTATGATTAAAGTTGCATCAAGGATCTGGATACTTCCAGAAGGATAAAAGAGCTGTCTGAATGGTTTAGGACTCTATTCAGCCCTGGTTGAGTTTGAACCTCTAGTACATCTCCTTTTGCCTTTCCTATGATGGGATTACAGATGTGTTTCATTCACTATGTAGGTTGTCATTCATTCACATCTTGAACGTAGAGGAATGTAGAGGAAAAGGACAGTTGAGTTGTAAGTTAACCAAGTTGCAAGTCATCACATAAGACTTATGATGCAATGTTACTGTTCTTTCTCAAAAAGACAACGCTGAGATTGTGAAAAACTGCTTTGCCTTAGACATGCACTTCATTAGAAATCCCCATGACACCAAGTGAGCCACACAGCAGTAGCACCCCAATCAGTTTGCAAACCTAGGCTATCTAGCTACCCCTGCCAGGAAGGAAAAATCAGAGCAGCTAATCCTGACAGATGTTTTCTGATCAATAAAGTATTGTTAAACAACAGAGCTCCAGGCTATTACAAACGTGCACACTCAAGCACACAAACATGATCACAAAATTCCCTATGCTTTCAATTTTATTTCAGTCTATCTACTTAAGTAAAAGCTGAATTATAGACACAAGCTTGAGGTTGTTTGAATTTGCTGATTAGTTATCTTACAATATACTTATTAGTCAAGTTGGCAGGAAACTAGGAAAATGAAGTCACTTTCTACTCTTCAGAAGTTTTCTAAGAATGACGAGAAGAGTACAAGGTAACAAACAAGGTGGTGTGATGGGATCCAGTTGTCCCTGAAGAATGTGAAAAGGTTATTCAGAATCTCCTAAAGCAGTGGATTCCCAAGGTTGTTCCCACTGCACAGTAAAAGAGCTAAAATAGCAGAGGATAAAACACCATGCTTATGAGCTTTCTCATCTATTGTATCTTTATCATTTGATATGTTGTCTGAGAACTTCTGAATGGTACAAAAGAGATTGTTACTTATTGATTCTAGTGATTTTTAATGTAGATAGATAGAATTGGATGACTAAAAAAATATGCCTCTTAGGAAAGATAATTTTCCCCCATGCTTGTAGCTCTTACTTATTCTCACCACTCACATAAAGGTTTAAGTCTTTTTAGAACTCCTATATTACAATAAGAGGGTGATTAGTTGGAAAGGAATTTCAGGTTCAGAGTAATTTCACTAGATAAATTGTGGAGTTGTCAATGAAGGCTACCACTATTTTTTCCAGTTTTATTAATAAACAAGTCTCCTGTTCATGTTATCTTGACAGGTGTCTAGTGAATGAATGAAGTAAAGGAAGGATGTGGTCAGAAGCTCACCAGGTGAGCCACTCATTGACAAAGTTTCAGAACACTCTAGCATGTGAGGGCAAACATGTCTTGGTATTCACTTGCTGTACACCTGACAAAAGACTACACCCCACATTTGGTAATGCTTTAATCACAGAATAAAAGATGCAGTGTGAAACTTTTCTTTTGCTCATAGTTGCTACTAAATAGTCAGGAAAAAGCCACATGCTTGGATGTATCCAGTAGAAACTGAAATGCATCTCATCCATACTTCAGAACAATTGCTTTAATTAGAAATCTCTTTATTCTGTTTATTTGATTTTACATTATCATAATTATTTTCCATGTGAAACAAAAGACCTATATTGATAAATCTACCTGTATATTACATATGTATCTATCATTGACTTATCTCTCATCTACTGGGGATAGTGATGCAGGGGACCAAGCTCTAAGCTGCATCACCACTTGCTCATTCTGTGTCATTGTTTCAGTTGTCCCTCCAACTCCCAAGGTCCTTTTTCCATGGCTGGTAACTTTAAGGAACATAGTGCTGAAGACACAGGCACAGAAGCCATAGACAGAGTGTGTTGTATTGTCACCTACAGCAATGACTGTCAAGGAGAAAAAAAAATACCAGAGGCACTGACTTACATGAGGTCTTTAAACTTCTCACATGCTCTTTGTGAAGATGTAAAGATTATTTAAAAGAGTTTCACCATTTTATGTTTAGAGCTTTGTATTTCAGAAGGCTCATGTGAATATTGTATATCATATTCGACTTCTGCCTATGGAAAAAAGTGCCTCAAAAAGTTTTTTAGAAAGCAGAAGTTAACTGTATTTCTTGGTTTATAGAGTTCTGAAATTTAGACTAAAGTAGCTAACATTTCTTTTCTTATATTCAGCTAAAATTATATAGAAGTCTTTTTTCTACATTGCTTTTCATTCTGATTGATTTTTTATGTGTTTAGTTCTTTGTAGATATTCTTCATGTGTTTATCTTCTATTTGTTGTGTTTTCCAATTAATCACAAACTAATATAATATTGATTTCTCTGTTCATGTTTTCTTTGAAATTGGAAGCACCTTTCAAACCAAACAATACACTAGGTTTTTAATGGTAAGAATTGAATGAAGTGAATTTTCATTATGGACCATATAGAAAAACATAGATGGTGAGATGGCTCAGTGGGTTAGAGCACTGACTGTTCTTCGAAAGGTCCTGAGTTCAAATCCCACAACCATATGGTGGCTCACAAACACTTATAATGAGATCTGACGACCTCTTCTGGCTGGTCTGAAGAGAGCTACAGTGTACTTAAGTATAATAATATATAAACCAGAGCAAGCAGAGATGACTGGAGCAAGCAGGGTTAGCCAGAACGAGAAGAGGTCCAAAAATTTCAATTCCCAACAACCACATGAAGGCTCACAACCATCTCATCAGCTACAGTGTACCCATATACATAAAATAAATAAATAAATTTTTCTTTAAAAAAAAACTTAGAATACATTGTTGTATTAATAGATATGTGTAAAATAAAATAAAATAAAATAAAATAAAATAAAATAAAACTATTTACTTTCTTGCTGTATCTCTGTCATCTTCCTCCTGCTCTCCCAATCTCCCCATTCCTCTCCCTCTCTCCATGTGCTCATGGCTGGCCTCTACTTCTCTTCTCTTCTCTTCTCTTCTCTTCTCTTCTCTTCTCTTCTCTTCTCTTCTCTTCTCTTCTCTTCTCTTCCCTTCCCTTCCCTTCCCTTCCCTTCCCTTCCCTTCCCTTCCCTTCCCTTCCCTTCCCTTCTCTTCTCTTCTCTTCTCTTCTCTTCTCTTCTCTTCTCTTCTCCTCTCTCCACTCCGCTCCTCTCCTCTCTTCTCCTCTCTTCTCCTCTCTTCCTCTCTTCCTCTCTTTCTCTTCCTCCTCTGCCTCCTCCTCCTCCTCCTCCTCTTCCTCTTCTTCTTCTTCCTCTCTCTCTCTGTCTCTCTCTCTGTCTCTCTCTCTCTGTCTCTCTCTCTCTCTCTCTCTCTCTCTCTCTCTCTCTCTCTCTCTCT